>JBBPKT010000147.1:0-35854 GCA_038089395.1 Pulveroboletus frians
GGACGGGAAAGAGCGGTTCCTTGTCTTCTTCTCCTCAAGGCTGCCAGGAGATGGTAACATGCTGTGGTGCCCCGTGGGTTGATAACTGCACAAGTTTTCCCGTGTCTCTGAGCCACACATCGGTAGGATTGTAATGCTGTGGAAGATCTGATCAGAAATACATTCGGCTCTACGCAGGAGCCGTCCGCCGTTCTAGTTTACGTTGGCCAGAGGTCAGAGTACGTACACGTTGACATCTGAAGATCTGGCGCAAGCCTTCGACGGAGGCGCTCTAACTGGTCAGGACAGATGGAAGACACCTGACAACATCTTCCGCAAAGAACCGTGGAAGGTTAACGCCATCCCGACCATCATCAAGTTAGATGAAGTAGGTCGCGCATCGCCTCCATTCCGCGACAACGGCTCACGACGCAGGGCGGGGAGGAGACAGGGCGCCTGGTCGAAGGTCAGAACTCAATATCAGAGGAATTACCCTCGTTCGTTCAGTAGCCACCCGTGTTGCCAACCTGTGCTCACTGCACTACATCCGAATGCATCTAGTGTGCGGAACGGTGATTTTTCGTGGCCGAGATGGTTGACACAATCTCTAGTTCACCAATACAGTACGTGACACGAGCTGAAACGAATCAAGTCAGCGGCTGCGCTCAAGTTGATATCCCGGTGCTATGACAGTATTCAGAGCCATCGTTTATCTGTACGTCCACTCTTTCGAAAGCCACAGCCATCTGTCGTCCTTCGTTGCCGTGTTCTTCGCAACAAGAAAAATGTAGGTCATGTGCAACCCAGGCGGCATTATTGCGGACTCGGATCCTTCCGTATGTGGCTTGACAGGACCAGGCAATGCCACTGCGTTCCAAGTTGGATATTAGGATCCACCACCCTGTGGTTGTCATCACAGTAGGTATGGTTCCGAGTATCCTCTTTGATTAATAATCAGTAGCATGGCCCATGGCCATCCTCTGCGTCGTTACTTCTACTTGGTGCTTCCATGCTTACTTCCACAGGAAGTAACAGCAATGCATGGCGCTAGACATCTAGTATAAAAGTGAACGTGAAGATCAAATAATTCCCTGGTTTCCCTTGCGGCTCTCAACTCTTCAACACAAGTCTCAGCATGCCCGGTCTCAAATACCAGCTTCCCTCTGAAATTCGTGTTCTTGAGCATTACTCTGCTCAGGCCTTTCTGGCCCTTACTTACCCAACGCTCTTCAAATATGAGCGTTCTTCCAATATTGTCCTAGCTCACGCACTCAAGAAAATCAGCGCGGAAGCAGCACTAACCGGTTGCCAGTTTGTTACGCAGTCTGAAGTATCACTCGACGTACCGTCAAGTGACGAGCGCGGCGACTCGCTGTGGCTGACTGTTTGGACAACTTCTTCGCAGGACAGTGTGGAACTAGAACTGGTTCTGGCTTGTCATCCGGCAGGACAACATGACCTACCGGTCTTCCTGTGGGCAGTACAGCCTAGGATGCTGTCTTCGCCTCAATGGTTGGCGCCTCGCATCACAGCTCTCGCTGACCGCCTGGCGTCATGCGTTCCTCCGACGCGCGTCTTCTCCGTGTTCGGTATGACCGCCCTTGTGAAGACCTTCAGCAAGTACTGGGCAAGCCTCACCAGCTTCCAGGTGGAACCGCAACCATTCTATTCCGCATGCCTCACCTATTGCACTAAGGAAACAATCACTGACTCCGGGGACAATCTACCGTCCGAGCATCACATCCGTCGCGGAATAACTTCGGATATTGAGGACATCGCCAAGCTTGGAAAGGGGTTCGCAGATGATTCGGTATGGAACGATTGTGTATCCGCCCGATCCGCGCTCATATGGTACTACTTAGGTCTATTTCCCCCTGACCATTGAGCTTGCTCGTGCGGAAGCCCATGAACTCGTATCCAAAGGTCAGATTTGGTTGTACGAAGTGTCAGGTACAGTCGCGGCCATTTGCGCTGTCACGCGGTCGTCGATGAAGGTGTCTGCGATCACTAAAGTTTACACCTGCCCAAATTGGAGACGTCGAGGCTTCGCTATGCACTTGGTTCGGAACGTAACTCGACAGTAAGCTTAAACAGTCCTATTTTGCATTCCTTTTATTGATACGGTCGACACAGCCTACTTGATAGTGGCAAAGAAAGCGTTGTCTTATACGTTGGCCATGAAAATAGCGCCCGTCGAGTTTACCATCGCATCGGGTTCGTCGGGCTTTCAGGAAAGACCGAGGAACGACCTGAAGATGTGGAGGATGCGTTGGAACTGGGATTCGTCGGCACAAACCGCGGACACTGGTGAACCCTGGTGATGAGTTTCTAGACGGCAGCCTTTCATGCATCCACTAGAACTGGCATCCTTGACACTGTGTACATGGCTTAGAGCAAGTCTATAGACAATGCACCATTCATTACAACGGTCTAAATGGCTTTGACTACGGACTACCTCGTGTAAAGTCGCCCGATTTACCTCCACTTTTGCGTGATACATAAATGTTACCTATAGTCATCTCCTTGCCCGCCACGGCCTTAAGCATGTCCCAAACGGTAAGTAACCCGACGGACACGGCAGTCAGTGCTTCCATTTCGACTCCAGTTTTGCCTTCGCATGAAACCGTAGCTGTGCATCGGATCCTATGTGGTAATGTGTGAAGACCCTGACGCTGACTTTCCTGAGTGTCTACCGCTTCGGGGGCCAGCGTAACCGAGATGTTAGAAAGTTGTAGAGGATGACACAAGGGGATCAGTTCCGAAGTTCGCTTGCATCCCATTATTGCTGCGAGCTGCGCTACAGTGAGGGTATCACCCTTACTGGTGGCCTTAGCTCGTAGTTTATCCGCTGTCGGGTCATTTTCTGTGTGGGATAGAGTCCGGGTAACCAGTTCGTAAGCGATTTTGGGAATGTAGATGCTCCCTGTTGCCGTGGCAGTACGGTCTGTCAATTCTTTACTCCCAACGTCGACCATAGATGGGCGGCCAATAGAGTCTAGGTGAGTTAACCTGAGCGTGGGGCTAGCTGAGCGACTACACCAGCGTCGCTGGGTCCGAGTCACTATGTGAGGACCGGCCGTGATAGAGGCGACATTCCTGAGTGGTATACCCGAGGGCGGTTGCATGAACGACTGCCGTAGTGCTGCGTAAATACAAGCGTTGATCAGGAAGGACACTGCTAGCTATACCCCTATTCACTTGAGGGGAAATAGCTAACCTCCTATCAAGATCATTGGCCGATTCGTTAGGACATCAATCTCCTCCATCCCTGCGTGTTTCTCTTTCTTCCCAGTAACGGCGGATCCAATGATCCGTAGAAGATCTTCGTCTGTCGCACCGCTCCGAATTGCATCGCGAAGAGAGACCTCCTTAGCATCGAACAAACAAACCTGACAGCGACGCAGAGTCAGTAGGACGATTTATCGCAGAGAAATACTCTCGCCTTTATTTGGCCGTCGGCAGTCAGTCGCAGACGATTGCAAGACGAACAGAAGTGATCAGACATACTGCTAATGAAGCCGATGTTGCCTGTGTATCCTGGTATTTGCCAGGAACGAGCGGTATCATTGAGCTCGACAGGCGCGCGTGCAATTGTAGGGTGTCGACCTTTAATTGCTTCCAACAGTTCCGTTGATGGTACCATCTTACTCTTATCCCACTTATTACCTTGAAGATCGAATGCGCTCGATTAATAGATGAAACGGAAGACGCATTGGGTAGTTACCTGTGAAGGGCATGAATTCGATGAAGCGCACAGAAAGCTTTTTGTGCTTTGTTAACTCTGCAAATTCTAGGACCTCAGAATCGTTAAGTCCCTTGATTACGACGACATTTAACTTGACCGATTGCAAGCCAGGGTGAGATAATGCCACATCCAAGGTATGCAGGACGGCATCGTGGCCAGGGCGACGTGACATGATCTCAAATTTGAATGGGTCTAGCGTATCAAGGCTGCATGACTGAGTGTGGTATGTACATCGGAGAAAATGGGGGAGACAAACCTCAGATTGAGATGGGTGAGACCCTTGCGCACCAAGTCGGACAGTCGACGATGCAGAGCAATCCCGTTGCTAGTCATTGCGATTGAATCAAGACCAAACTGGCGCAGTTCATTTAGTCGTGCTAGAGTCAACGTCAGACGACTGTCGGGCAAGACAGGGATGAGGTCACCTATGATATTGTCGAGTCCCTTTCTGACTGTTGGCTCTCCACCGGTTAAACGTATTTTTCGGACACCACCCCTGATGAAAAGAGAGGAAATACGGATGATCTCATCTTCAGTGAGAATGTGGTCTGGTGGAGAGAGTTCCACGCCCTCACTCGGCATGCAGTAGAAACCTAATGACCGGATAAATACGACACTCGGAGGGACAAGAAGCGGTCTTGCATCTCAAATTACAACGTTCAGTGAGAGAGATTCGAAGGTAGTCGTGTCTGCGATTAAAGGAATCGACCAGGGCAGGTGAGAAAGGTCTCTGGCGATCGATGTGTGCAATCTTGTCCTAGGCAGAGTGTTGGAGGGAGATATCGGGAGAAATTGCAGCCATACCTGGACCCGTGCTCGAACATGGGAGAGGGGACGAACTAAGGGGGGATATAAGCTGGTGCGGATGTGATTCATAGACTGACGCTGTCCGTGTCCATGACCGACTTGACTTATCTCAGCGTGACGTGTCATGTGCATGTAACCTGCTGTGACAATATTCGTGACATATCTCCAACACGCGTCACCTCATCTAGTACTGACGCGTCCATCCGAGCGAACACCATGGCAAGTACTATCTGCCTCCTCTTTGCTGTCCATTTTATCTCATATAAATAGTCGATAATGGAATATAACGGTGGCTCCGTCATCGCCATGGTTGGCAAGGATTGTGTTGCCATCGCCTCCGACTTACGGATGGGCACCCAGGCATTGGGGATCTCATCCAACTTCCAGAGGGTGCTTGTTTTATTCTTCTCCAAAGTATGTTTGTGTCTAAATTCTCTCCAGGTCTTTCCGGTGACCGACAGATTGTATGTTGGCCTCCCTGGACTCGCTACCGATGTCACTACATTGTAAGTCGCCCGTCTTGATTCGCAACGCCCCATCTCAGGCATCGCAGACACGAACGCTTCCGTTATCGCGTCAACATGTACACTATCAAAGAAGAACGAGAGATTCAGCCAGAAACGTTTACCCACATGGTGTCCTCTACGCTATACGAGCACCGGTTTGGACCATACTTTATCGAGCCCGTCATCGCCGGTCTTTCAAAGTCCCCCACAGGCACATTCAAGCCTTTTATCGCCGCAACAGATCTCATAGGTTGCATAAATCTCGCCAAAGATTTCGTCGTTGCCGGGGTTGCCGCATCAAAACTATTCGGTGTTGCAGAGGGCCTTTGGGAACCTGACTTGGAACCGGAAGATCTCTTTGAGACTATTTCGCAGACGTTGCTAAACGCGGTCGATCGAGACGCCTTTTCTGGCTGGGGAGCGATCGTGCATGTCATGTAAGGCTTTGGCCTTCATCGCACTACTCCTTGCCTGACCCTCCTCCAGTACCAAAGACCAAGTCATATCTCGCACACTCAAGACCAGGATGGATTGAGCTGTTTTTGTAATACCGTTATCGTAGAGGGGAATTGCCTTTGTGAGAATCACCACCATCGCTGTTCCGATTCATAAGTTGGCACTGCTGGCGCTTGGGTGACCAGCCTCGTGGTGTACCTTGTCAACCTGGATGGCTCCAGCACAGACGATAGATACGATCCTGAGCGACCTGCAACTTCCGACGCGTGCTTTTCCTCCTACTTTCACAGCATCTTCATCTGCTCGTCCTCGTGGGGTCCGTGTAGGCCCGCACGCGTCGAGATCTCCTAATGTCACTGCCATCATCCTCAACTGGTCTCGGTTGGATAATGTGATTCGCATTGCATCTCTCCTTTGTGGCCCGTGGTTGGACGACACTATTGCTCAAGTCTATGTCTGGAATAACAATCCCTGCGAGTTGTCGAAAGAGGTCGGACAGACCACTTTCTGCGTCTAATGGCACGAGAAACTTTGTCTGATGTTTGCACCTAGGTTTTCTCTAACGCTCACTGTGACACGCGGAAGCTCAAGATAGAGAATTCTCCGGAAAATCTGTATTTTTACGCTCGGTTCCTTGCATGCACCAAGGTGTCGACTCCATACTGTTTTATTCAGGTGCGCCCTTCACCTTGCCGTACATGTCTTGCTGTTAATTGATATCGATATCGATGGCAATGGAAGGATGACGACTACCTTGTGTTACCTGAACTCATAAAGGCGCTCCGCATTCGAATAGAGGAGTCTTCGCAGGGTGGAATACATCTTTTGCCCCCACACGAACATCTATCAAGTCGGCTGCGTACAACAGTGACATCAAACGGTATCCACACGGGCTTTGCGTGGCTAGGCCATGGTACAATGATAGAACGACAACGTGTCCTCAGCTTCGTCTCTCTTTTACATGATTCCCTTGGTATGCCAGAGGAACAGATCAAAATGGCAGACAATTATTATGCTATCCTGAGCAACCAAGTTCCGGAAATATGGTTTGATCAAAGAATAGAACTCGGGGGAGGCGAACCATTCACTGTTGGTTACGAGGGTAACGAACGGAACCGAATGCATATAGTAAGTTTCTCTCTCAAATACCCTAGATTTGCTACACCACGGAGCAGGAACAGGCATGTCGCTACTTGGACAAAATTATAGCACGCCAGTCTGGTCTTGCATTGTCAAGAGACACTCAAATTACTAGTCCAAGTTTTGTGAAGATGGGTGATCATGTTTCCAATCCCTATGATTATCATGTAAACCGTGCAGCCGCCCTCGGTACACCTTATATGCTGGAAAGTAACATCAAACTGCTTCCTGATGATAATGCTCCCGTCTGCCTAGCCGCGATAGACTTGCTCGGAAATGAGAGAAGGCGTGCTGGGCTGATAGGAGACGAAGCAATGTTGCATTACCAACGCCATCCTCTGTCCTATGCTGTGGATGGTGACGCTGGCACTGCGTTCCGTAGTCCTTATAGTAAGTTGAAGAGTCGGTTCTGGGCACTTTCTCAATGGCTGAATCGTCTGTAGATGCAAAACAGGGTGACTACATTCTCATTGACGTATTATCGATGTTCGATTTCTGTGATTCCATCGTCGAACTGGTATTTCTCGTGGCCATGGACAACGAGCAAATCCTCCAGAGAGCAAAGTATGAGTGTTCCTCGGATGGAAAAGGCTGGGTGAGCATCGTGGTTGAACTATATGCGGCGCTAAAGTGCAGCGGGAACGTAGCTCCTATCGCAGTACCAGCCCTTGTCCCAATGCACTGCGGTGGTGACGGGGTTGACGCCGTGTCGAGAGAACGATTTATTGGAGTGCAGTGTGCGCATGACAGGGAGCCAGGCTCGATTCTTCAAAGCTACGGTTGGTGAGGACTTGCCTCTTCCATGGGTGATATATGAAGTTTGGGTGAGGTCTATGCGACGTGTTTAGAGGACATTTGATCCCTGCGGACGAAATGGATGATATTACTGTCAATATGTGTAGCCTCCCAATCAGTTCGCTTAGCCGGGTGTGCTATCGGGAACCTCCGCTTTGTCCAACTACTACGCACCGCTTGTGTTTTCATTCAACAACTTATGTTCCCCGGTACGGGTTCAACAATGCTCCGCTTGACGACGAGGAGTGCGCTTAAACCCGACGTTGCGCTTCGAGGAGCAAAGCGCTCTATTTCAGTCCAGGTAGCACACATGCATTCTCCAGGCCGTCGTGCTGAGGACACAGGGCAGACGCTGCTCCACGGGTCACCTGACGCCAGGAAGGCAGGTGAATTTGAAGTACAGCAGCATTCAAGACTTGTTGCGAGAGGTAAATATGTCCACGGGTTCGAAGGTAGAGGCTTTCGGTGTATACTTCTCCAACACATCTAATGGTTTGGCAGTCCATCGAGTGAAACCCGATTCAATCGAGGAGTACAAGGCAGCTGCGTGCGTAGCTTTTCAGCAAAGGATGCTGTTACGTTTATGCTTGTTCGTAGCGAAGAGTACTATACGGGGATCAAGGACGACCCACGACTACACGTTAAGCTGACAGGCAGTTGGGAGACGTTGATCGGTAACCAAGACACCTTTGGTGAGTGTATTTTGTCGTGTCCTGTAAGTATGGTTTATGCATCTCACTCTGGACCGTAGTCCATATTCTGGAGTATGAGAATTATGCTGGCTATGACAAGACAGTGGAACTCATCCGAAGCTCTGAGGTACTCTTCACAGACTTCGTCCCGCTCCTGCACGGTTTTTACTCCCTTTCAGCACGCCAAATCTTACAAAACGCTCCTTCCCTACATAACCTCCCGTTCCACACAGCTTGCCCAAGAGTTTGCGTTCTTTCCTACCGCTCCACCACATGCTCAGGGCGGTATTTTTGAGCTTCGGAGTTATCAATTGAAACCCGGTGTCCTTTTGGAATGGGAGAATACTTGGTATGTTTCGGACAGCCCGTCAGGCTTTATGTTTCGAGATTGAAGGTGTTATCAGGCGGAGAGGTATTGAAGCGCGTCGCAAATTTGTCGCACCAGTTGGAGCTTGGTTCTCGCAAATCGGAAGGCTTCACCAAGTTCATCACATCTGGCAGTATCCGTCAGTGGAGTTCTAACGATCTATGGGAGCGTTCTCACCAGTGTATCAGGAGCCTCGAAGCACGCAAGGAAACGAGGGAGCTGGCCTGGCAGATTGACGGGTGGGCAGAGACAGTCTCCAAGGTACGTTATTTGCGGAGTATCGGTGTTGGGAGGCTGATGATTTCATAGACTGCGCAACTCGCGAGAGATATGGACTCGTTTATATTACTTCCCCTCCCGTACAGTCCTCTTAAGTAAGGAGCTGGTTTGTTTTAGTCCTGTAGGCGACCCGCCCTGTCTGCCGCGCTTGGCGTGGATAAATCTGCGATTGTTTGTACGCTTCGACCTGCAGTGAATGGTGTATCGAGTCGCCTTGGCGTGTGCCCTCGCAGCTATCGTGTGTGAGGATTGTGCGCCCGCCGAGTAACCGTGCGAAGGTTCTACCTATTATTATGACGATCCGGTCGTTACTCGTCCCCAACAGCGCACTGACCGTTCTTGCTTTCTACAATGTCCACAGCCCCCTGGAATGAATCAGAGCACTCGGAGGAAGAATTGAATCAGGACTCCTTATCAAGCCGTAAACGGAGTAGCAGAGGTAGCTCGGTCGTTCAAACGTTCATGACCAGCCTTTCCTACTGATTTGCCTCATGTTAGCTTGTGATCAGTGCAGGAAAACTAAGAGCAAATGCGAGCCTTCTAGCACCCCTGGAACCTGCAGGGGCTGTACACTTGGAAGAAACGGTATCTCCCTTTTCACCATGTTGTCGTCAACATCCTAACAATCTCCCTTCTCTTAGTCTGTACCTTTCTAGGTGAGCTTTTGCTAGGGGACATAGTAGAGCACACACTGAGTGCCGTAGGCCCCAGCTACAAGCGAGGTCCTCCAAAGGGATATATTCAGGCCATTGAGCAACGATGGCACCAAGTCGAGTCATTACTGGGGTCGCTGCTTGCATGTCCGGACCGTCGCGTGCAGGATTTATTGACTGACATCCGACAAGACGAATTAGCTAGGGAGATATTGAACAGAGTGGACACCGGACCGTTTGTACGCGTACGACCTTTCCCACATCGGCTTCGCAACTGACACAAACACCAGGGCCCCTCGGGGCGCCTGTCTCAGCCTGCAGGTGCCACCAAAGAGGATTTTTTCGCTTGCATTTTTCGAAGCAACAAGACCTCTCGCGATGCTGCGCGGTCCAGGCGCCAGTCACGTATATCGCGAGAGATTGTTTCTTCTTCAAGTGGTGATTATCCCTTTTCTTACTATTTGTAACAAGCCTTTATAATCACACACGAAGAAAACGCCCTGTCGAGCATGCCCACCGCAGAATGGCAAGACCGCTTGGCTGCTCGCTTGTCTAGGAATATATCGGAAAGTCCTCACAGCAGTCAGCAGTCACCCTCTCGTGCTTTCGGCGACCCTCCTTTGACACAACGGCGTCGACTCGATGAGTTTGGTTCCGGGGCAGGTCCAAGCCATCCGAATTGGAACGAGATGTACACTTTGGAGGTATCGTCGGGTAATTCGATAATCTCGATGATGTCACAGGCTACCCAACCTAATGTCAAGTGTTTCAGATTCAGGGGAAACGGATGAATCCCAGTGTGCAACTTCGTTTGGGCAGCTATCATTAGACGAGAATCAAGAGGCACGCTGCACCTATATTTACGTTTTGATATACTTATCAACTCCAGGTCCGATATCATGGGAAAGCCAGTGGTCTCCACCTCCTCACTCAGCACGACCGCGTAGACAGTCGTTTTGATGGAGGTGTTTGGTTGGATCTATTTCCGTTTGTGCAATCATGGCAGAATGCTGACCCTCCTCTGTACAGGCGGCTTCCAATGGCACCTTTCTGGCCGTCCACTAATGCAGACCCGTCTGCTGTACCTCCAGAAACTGGTATTTCTGTTACACTCCCACCCATCGACGTGCAGGATCGACTGCTTGGTTTGTACTTCTCGTATGTTCAACCAATATTCCCTGTTATCCACAAGGGTCGTTTTCTGAGAGATTATGATGAGTGGTAAGGTTTACCATGTGACTGCGGTCAAATCAGTTCCTCACGCTTCCCTCTCTGACAGCAAACGACAGTTCGTCAATGATGCGTTACCTGCTGACCTGGTGCTTACCTAGCAGTAGTAGTCACTCCAGTCCGTCAGGATCAAGCGATGATTCTACCCCATCTGCCCCAGAATTATCACAGACCATCAGTAAACTACTCCTTCTCTCAATATTCTCCGTGGCTGCTCGGTACCTCGACGAGAATACTTCAGAACCCATAGACAAAATATGGGATGCTGGGTGTGATTATCTCTCGCAAGCAAGAAGTGTCCTTGGTATGTTGTCTTTGTATTTTATTTTCTTGACTACTGATATCTTTCTGGTTATTAGCGCAGGTGTCACATAATTCCCGAACATCGACTTGTCAGGCCCTACTCCTCTTGGGCCATCGTGAATTTGGAATCGGTATGTCCCCGTGGGGTTATCGGTCATCTGTGCTGATCTGAATTTTAGGATCCATGGAACAGGGTTGGTTGTACATTGGTGCGGTGATATCAGTTACATGTGTCTGCTTTGCTTAACATTCTTTGGTATTCTAAGGAATGGCTGTCAGAATGGTTCGTTTTATCTGATAGCGTCCGGTTCAAGCCTGAGAAGCGATAATGCAGGCACTAGACCTAGGCCTCAATCGCGCGGCAGATAACTGGCAATTCAATGGGAGGAAGATGTTCTCTGATGAAGAAAATCAAACGAGGAAACAAGTATGGTGGGCTTGTTGCATTGCGGATAAGTGCGTTCCTCAATCTGATGTTGATGGACTTGGCTCAACCTTTGATTCCAGGTATAGCTCCACTTATATGGGTTCGTGTGGACTACGTTTACCTGTGGATAACTGACTTGCTCTGACAGGGCGCCCGATATGTATTGCCGAGAATGATTTTGATACATTGCTGCCGGATGCGGAAGAGGTGAGGTGTGCAAGCCCCTGAGGCCGACGTTAACCAGCTCCACAGTACGAGGATGAATCGCATCCAAGCCACTCATTCAGTCTAGTGTCATACCAATCTCCATCGACTGTGCTCAGTATACGGTGCTTCCGGGCTGCGGCGTCACTTTGTTAGTATTTGCCCAATCATCGTTCACGCTAATGCGTGTTTTGTTTAGCCGTGATCATTGGGTCAATTGTGTCATCGGTTTATCCGGTGAAGCCTTCGAAGCGCGGGTCCAGGCGGGCCGTTTTGAGCAGCCTGGAAGTCCGACTTGACCAATGGTATCTTGACCTTCCCAACGACCTAAGATATGACCCTGCAAGCAAAAGAAACACACCGCCACCACCTGTTTTGTACATCCATGTTAAGTACTGGTCCGCCGTATTACTTTTGCACAGAGCCTTGTGAGTAATATTCCTCATCGAAACAATTCACTGGAATATATCTTCTACATAGTATACCGAATTGGAAAGGGTATGTCCTTGGTCCAAAGCGTATGGGAGCGAGCTGACCTCTCTAGCTCTGAGCCAACGCTGCAAAATCCATCCGGCTCCAATACGACGTCGCTAAAAGCCTTCGACCTATGTCAAAGTGCCGCGACTTACATAAGTACTATTGGTAAGGGTGTAGATTTCAATTGTTGAGCTTCTCGTTAAATGTGATTCAGTGACAACATATCACAATTGCCACGATATCAAGTTTGGTTCGCCCTTTCTCCCGCCATATATCCTCAGCGCAGGGTGAGTTTGATCCATGATTATTGCATCCCAACCTGAATTGCGCGCAGTATCATGCACATCGTGACGCGTATGTCCTAGACTTTACGGATGCTGCGATATATTCATCCTTGTCGTTCAAAGTGGCTCTACGTCCATCAAACGTGCAGGCATATATTGGGCTCCAGCAGTTGCTAACTGTACTAAGGAGCATGCAAGTACGTACCATTTCGTTGCGTGTTATGAATTTACCTTCATGCATGCGCAGGCGACATGGCCCAGTGCAGCTAGAGCATGGGATCTACTCCATGGCGTGAAGGTCCACGTGGATAGAAACCTTACACCGATGTTACAGGGTCCCGACAGACAGAAAAGGGGTGCCGATGATGCCTTTGGGAGGGAGAAGAATTCGGACTTGCTCCAGAGAGAGGCGTTCGGGGATTCCGGGGTAAGTGAACGGATGACATCAACCGCAGGGATCCAGGACATTGGCACTCGGATGATGGCGCACATGTTGGGGCTAGATATCCCGGGGATCGAACCGTCGACATCATACTATCCCGGTTATGAATGGTGGCCGCGCGCAACGAATACAATCCAGGCACCCTATAGGCAATCGTCTTCCGGTGCGAATGCGCCAAGTTCGGTGTTGTTGATGGACACAAATTATCCGGTGACCCAAGGAGATTTTGGCTGGAGGGTCCCTTCGACGAGCTACTCCTACGAATTTGATGGTTCATTGAGTAGTTATCCGATGTAGCCCCACTTCCTCTTGTTTGGTTTACTTGTATAACATAGATTACGTAAGTGATTGGACCCACAATGATCACGCGCAAATATCTTTGTACCTGTAATACCGTGCGTTTGTATGAAACCTCCTCAATGCCACAGAGGAATGTCCAACATCCAAAACTTGTTGAATCCTGAAGCATGTCTGTCTAGCTCTTGCGAGTCGGTTGGATTTGTCTTTGTCTGTCTCTTCTCCATTGATCCTCTTTGTTCAGGGCAACACTAGCGGAAGGAAAGTGGGAGACGCCATCGCCCGAGTCTAAATTAGATACAGGTGCAAACTCGACAACAAAAAGTAGCTCTCGACTTCCAGGGAAAGCCCAACATGGCGATCATGAGCCACACCCTAACTGTCCGGACACTCTTGCCTGTCTTCCAGACACGGACGGACGACCACAACACACACTCCCTGTTATTCTACGGTGTGCGATTCTGGGAAGTGCTAAGAAGCGGTTGACAATAAGAGAGATTTATGCAGCTATGGAAGACAAGTACGCGTACTTTCGAAACTCTGGTCCAACGTGGAAGGTACGAGTACTCCTTGTTTGAAACCTCTCAGCTCTGATGCATTCCTCCCAGCAATCCGTTCGTCACCATCTATCTTTGAATAGACTGTTTGAGAGACAACCTCGTCCAGTCACTGACCCTGGATTTGGTTCCTACTGGACAGTGAACCTTTCTGCTCCCCCGGGTACGAAGCGGCCACGGAAGCGTGGACGAACGTCCAAGACTGTCTCTGGCCCTTCCCAAGTTGTTTTAGCACAGTCGAATCAGCAGAAGAAGCGCGGACGGCCGCGAAAACCTCTCGGGCAAAGAGGAACTTCTGCTGAAACTAGCACACTCGCTACTCCACCGATCTCCGCACCGAGGGCGATTTCTGCTATTCGGACATGCGATCATGATCCCGAAGAGCATACAGAGGGGCAAGATAGTTCACACGAGTGCAACGGTTCAGAAGATGAATACGAAAGCGAGGAAGATATGATCATGCCACGTAATCACGATCCATCGACATCCGGCCTAAACATTCTTGGGATCCACGAAGCTGCATCACGACTTCATGGTTCAGATAACAGCCGCCGGCTGTGCTCTACTGCTGATGACGGGGCCATTGATCGAATCCAGATAGAAATGGCTGGACTGCGGCGGCAAGCCGCTGATGCCATATCTGTTTCCTTGCGAATATCAGATCAACTCGCGGAAGCACAGGCTGAAGCTGCCCGAGCGAAGGCTGCACTTAGGGCGACAGAAAGCTTGCTGGAAGAAGAGGGAAGGAAAAGAAGGGAAGCCGAAAGGATTGCGAGTGAAGAAAATCGATTGAGGAGGGCTGCTGAGGAGACCACTTTTCGGCTTCAAAATCAGCGTTGACGGGTTAGTTGATCCATCTGGTGGTACTTGTCGGTTGGATCATAGTGAGTTTTCTGATAGGTTGCATGAAGGAGGATCCTGCCAGTAAAGTAGACGACGTTAATCATTTTGTACTTAAGTCTGACTAGTCTGTTGGTGATGTGCAGTTTGATCTCGTCTTCGAGTCGACTCGAGTTGAAGTGGCTCGCACCCAAACAGGGGTAGTTTGGTACCAAACAACTCACGCCGCAAAAATATCGAAAAGACTATCATCCCAATTCTCAATTCCTTGAAACTGGTATGACTGGTGGCCAGAGGCCTAAAGTCAGGACTGTGTAGGTCTTCCAACATACCAGGGATGTATATGGCTGATTCGTCGTTGACAGCTACAAACAATTGCGCACGATTGAGCCGTTGCATACAGCCGGTTCTATTGCAGTTGCTCTAGATGGTTCCAAGATTGTTACATGTCTCGGGGAAGAAGCGCTACTGACAGAACTATCTAGCGGAAAATTGCTTTCTCGGTTCTCGTGTGTATGTCTTGCGTGGTACATCCCTTGCTTGGTACTTACTCCACATACTCTAGGCATCCGAGCCCATCACGACCCTCTGTCTGTCACCTTCCGCTGTCTACCTCATATTATTCACAACCCCACCGTCCCTCAGGCTGTACGAGGTTCCGAAAGTCTACTCTGGACAGGTCGTACACCCCACCCGAGCCATTGCCCATGCCCATGAAGCGCCAGTACATGTTTGCACTGTTGATCCAACATCAACATTCCTTGCTTCTGGATCAGCGGATGGTATCGTCAAAGTCTGGGACATTTCTGCGGGACACGTCACGCATGTTTTCAAAGGACACGGAGGTGTTGTCAGTGCATTAAAATTTAATTTCCCCCGGGATCCATCAGTCTCTGGCTCGGCTAGGACCTTTCAGCTTGTGACTGCCTCGGCCGATATGCGGATTCGCCTGTTCGACTTGATGGCAACATCCAGAAATGATCAGGGAGCACTTCGACCTATTGCCGTTCTGGAAGGTCACGTTTCCGTTCCACGCGGTTTGGACGTGACACCAGATGGAAAGTGGCTCATAAGTGGGGGGAGGGACTCTGTAGTCTTGCTATGGGATATGTCTCATTCAACCGATGGAAGCGTCGGCAAAAGAAAAAGGAACTCGACCGTCATAACCCCAACTCTTTTCAAGACCATCCCAGTCATGGAAAGTGTCGAAGCCGTAGGGTTCGTACACCCTGAACTGAACGACTTCACTGCCAAATCCCCGAGGCTTCAATTCTTTACTGCCGGCGATAAGGGTTTCGTCCGGGTTTGGGACCTTGCACAGGGTTCCGTTATCTACTCGCTGAGGACTGACCCCGGAACCAATGCTGTTGATCAGGAAGTGCAAAGGCAAATTACCGATGCTTTGTGAGTCATCATTCCGTCTTTGGGGGCATTTCTCATTGTTCTTGGACATTAGCTACCTGCCGACTATAGATTCAATCGTTTCTACACATGCAGACCAAAACATTTTCTTTTATTCCCTAAAAACCCGATCGCTAACTCGTCACATGATTGGTTACAATGATGAAATTGTCGATGCGATCTTCCTATCACCCCCAAGCTCCCCTCCAAACTCGCTTGATAATTCCCCACCTCGAGATACTCAACTCGCACTCGCAACCAACTCATCACTTATCCGCATTTATTCAATCTCCGATCTGTGTGCACAAGTTTTGGCTGGTCACTCCGAAATTGTGCTATCTTTGGATCGAGGTTTCGGTGGGCGTATATTCGCCAGTGGAAGCAGGGACAAGTCAGCAAGAATATGGGCTTCTGCACAGCAATCTAACACCAGTGCATGGGCCTGCATTGCAGTTTGCGAAGGACATACAGAAAGTGTCGGCTCCGTCGCCATATCACGAGTGTACAATGATACTGATTCCCATCCCCGTTTCGTCTTCACTGGAAGTCAGGACCGAACAATCAAGATGTGGGATTTGTCAGAGCTCCCGCTGACATTTACTGGTGCAGACCCAATAAAATGCCGCAGTCTTACGACACATAAGGCGCACGACAAGGACATTAACTCGCTGGACATTGCACCCAATGACCGATATCTAGCATCTGGCTCCCAAGACCGCACTGCAAACGTCTACGAGGTTTTCTATACACCTGGTTCTGACGGAAAACCTCCATGCGGAGAAATCAAGCGTTTGGGATGTTGCAAAGGGCACAAAAGAGGCGTCTGGAATGTTAGATTTGGAAAGACAGAACGTGTGCTGGCCACTGGAAGCGGTGATAAAACGGTGAAACTTTGGAACCTCGAGGACTTTACTTGCGTCAAAACCTTTGAAGGACATACCAGTTCTGTTCTCCGGGTTGACTTCATTAACCACGGAATGCACTTGGTGAGCACGGGATCTGATGGTCTAGTGAAGCTATGGACTGTGAGGGAGGAAATATGTATCGCCACTCTTGACAATCATGAAGATAAAGTACGTGCCAGATATTCCGACAAGGAACTGATTGAGATTGGGCTTCAGGTCTGGGCGCTAGCCATCAGTACCGATGAAGCAACAATCGTCTCTGGAGCAGCTGACTCTGTGGTCACGTTCTGGAAAGACTGTACGGAAGAGGAGGAGAAGGAGAAGGAGGCGAAACGTGCTACCCAAGTGCTCAGGTGAGAACATCAGTGTGTTATCCCTATCTGACTACATTCGTGTGCAGAGAGCAGGACTTTATGAATTGCCTTGCTATGCACGACTATCGGAGAGCGATTGAACTTGCACTTGCTATGCAACAACCAGGAAGGCTTCTTACGCTATTCGGAGATGTTCGGTCAGTCGCATTGGAACAAGGATTGCAGAACAATACGTCTGTGAGCGGCAACCATGCGTTGGATGAAGTTCTACGCACTCTGCCCAGTCCGGATCTTTCTCTTCTCGTACGATATATCCGCGATTGGAATACAAACGCAAAGACAAGTGGCGTTGCACAGAGTGTTCTCTACGCTTTATTGAAGTTGCGGTCCGTGGAAGACGTTGCTAACGCCTCCAGCCATAATCTTTCGGAAGGAACCGGTGGCTCTAGTTATGACTCACAGCGATCAGTTGGGGCTACATCATCACCCTTGAAGGATATTGTCGACGGCCTGATTCCTTATACCCAACGACACTTCACAAGGCTCGATCGATTGGTTCAGGAGAGCTTTGTGGTGGATTACATATTAAATGAGATGGATGATGGGCTATTCAATGGAACAGATGGGGAGATGATGGACGTCGACGACCTTGGGCAGCACGCCTGTTAAAAGTACCTATAAGCCTGTTGTAATTCATCCCTCTTGAACGCTCGGGTCTCTACCGCGGTACACCCGTCCTAGCCGACATCCCATTACTCCGTTAAAGAGAAGTACCCATTCGTTGTTTTTGATGGTGCCTAATGATATCGCGTGTTCGTCGGCCTCATGAATGTGATCGTTCTCCAGCAACCATCGCCGGAACACACCGGGTATGCAGCCCACCGTCAGCGGTGGCGTGAGCCAGCTTCCATGACGATAGAAAGCAACGTTACAGATTGATGACTCCGTGATAGCTCCCAAAGTGTTGAACAAGATCACATCATCTGGATGATTCGGCGCGATACTACGGGGTGCACCAAGCGGGGGGATGCCGACGCGGGCTCGAGCCCTATCGTATGCTTGTCTGTTGGTAGTCTTCATGGGGACCGTGCCGGAGGTCGGCTGTGTGTCGATATAGATTGAGAGGATCGGACCAGATTGGGGGTAGGTGTCCACATCAGGATTGAACTGTGATCCTGCTGTCGGATCATAACGCAATGGCTCGACTGGGGAGGCGGACGCAGTGATATTACCGGATGGTGGGAGGGTGACACGTATCTGGTACCAGGTCCGAGTCAGTGCACGACGAAAGACGGTATTTCCGATTACCTTGACGGGGATCTTGCCATCCATACCATTGACTTTGCGGACTGCTTCATCGCAGATACCCTTTAATACTGTGTAATCGAGTGAACTGGAGACTGTCCACTGGCATTGTTGGGCAGAAGAAATCAGTCGGTCGAGCTGGTACGCGAGCAGGAGGTACGGTGACGGTGTACCGTCTGGCGCGTTGTTCCACTCGTATGCCTCTAGACAGGGATCGTATCGCGTTGTGCAGAGGAGCGAGAATGAGTGGGCCATCGCTGTGATGCCCGCAGTTGGGCTGTGTGTCACATGTCACGCCATTTAATGCGTGGTAAGCTGCGTCCCATCCTTGAGCCTGAGCGACCATGTTCACCGTCAAGGCAACCTACAGAAACGAAACTCGCAGATTCACCTTTCCAACATCTGTTCTCTTTCCTACATATAAAGAACTTCACGATCAGGTCTGTATCCTTCTCCCCATCGCTCACTACCAGCAAGGGCTCACTCTTGTACTAGCTCTATCGAGTTTTCCCCATCAGCCATAATTATTATCTATCTAGACTCATTTTCTCTCCCGATGCGTCCAAGCCTGGACGGATTTTGGTTGGCAAGGAAGTACACTCTGCCGAAGACTATGATTCTTGTGTTGCTCCCTTACGCCGTCTGTGGCCTAACCCCTTGCTGCGGTTTGCCATTTTCGACGAAACTCCGCACAAGGTACCAAGTGTAGCTCTAGAACGGTTGTCGATACACAGCGCCCCTACTGTTCCATTGTCTGAGACCGCATCCCAGTTACCATCTCCCGTCGCATTCCGCCAGGCTTGCACGTCACCTCCGAGTCTACAGCCGTCCGTTACTTCGTCACATCCTCACGTGCCCCCGTCATCCAAGACGGCGACGCCCCCGCCGTCGATATCGCTATTCCCGACATCTAGTAAACCTTGTACCTCTCAGGTGTCTACGTCGGTGGAAGTTACGCCTTGCTGCCCTGTTGCAAAGGGCAAGGAAGATATTGAAGTCTTGTTATCTTCGTTCAAGAACGACTTAGAGCGCATTTTATGCAGGACGTTTGGAACCGGTGATGCGGGCAAGCAATTTACCTCATCCGTCGAAGAGTCTACTTCAGGAGTCTCTGGTGTCGATTTCGTTCCACCTTGCACAGAGACTTCTATCGACGCTGGTGCAAACACTTCTCGATGGTGTTTCGTTTGCAAGACTAGCTTTGCCGGTGTTTGGTATGGTTGCATCAAATGCCCTTGGCATGCGGTCGTGAGTCGACTACCTGAGAGTTCTAACAAATTGTTTTATAAATTACCAGTGTCCCGCGTGCTTCTCCAAGTCCCACGGTGCCCATACTCTGAGTTTTGGCCCCGCCCATGTTGTTCAGCAACGGTCGACTACTTGCTCCACCCAAGTCTCAGCGCAATTTGCAAGAGAATCTCAGCCTCGTGAGATTGATCGACCACAAGAATCTGTATATTCGGGCTCACGTAGCGCGTCAACACTTGCTATACATTATGGCATTATCTGTGACAACTGCCATAAAACTGTTGTGGGTGTTCGCCACAACTGTCTGGACTGCCCCGGTCTGTTAGACGATCTAGTTCGAACGTTCCTCTCTGACTCAGTTATAGATTATGATCTTTGCACCGCCTGCACGGAATCTGGGGCAACAGAACGGCACAATCCATTTCACGAGTTTTGCGATATAGAGTCGCCGGGATGCGTTTATGTCCCCTCTCCCCTTGGTGGTGACAGGGATAGCTCACTCGGAAACCGTTGCGTCCCAGTCAGCGCTGCTACCGCTAATCCACTAGTTTGTCATTCCGCGAATTGCGATCTCTGTGACTCGGTAATTGTTGGGGAACGTTATGTGAGTTTTCGTGCCGTATCTAATTTCTTGGACTGAACTCTGGGTCAGAAATGTATTGTCTGTCCAGGTGAGGTCTCCCGCAGACTTGTAATGGACTACTACTAATTCACTCAGACTTCGATACATGCTTGTCGTGTTTCAGGTTTGTCGTTTCGTGTATATGAAGATCAACGCTCTAATCATCCGGTCGTCTTTCAAGTATAACGATGGAACAACACCCGAACCACGGGTTTGTAAAAGTAAGCCAACCAGGAGACTTGATGGTAAGAATATGTAATTTGAGCAGAGACGACATCGTTGACCAGAAGTTTCTTAGATGCGTGATTCTATCACACTTCGTCAAATTATCCATCCTGCAGTGTGCGATTGTAAGTTGTCTATCTCATTACTTCACATGCATAACCGAGTATATTTCTGAATATAGCTTGCCAAAAAACAATTCGCGGTGCTCGGTATAAGGTGAGAAAATATACTGGCTTGCCGTTCACGACCTGATCCCATACAGTGTATGCACTCAAATTGTCCCGATTTCGACTTGTGCGCTAGTTGCGAGGCTCTTCCAATTCCTGTTCACCCGTTGAATCATCCTCTTTTGAAGTTGAAGACTTCCGACGCTGTTATCCCGACTGTCATCCCGACCGTCTACAGGGTAGGGGAGGCACAGACAATTGATGAACTAGCCAATGGAAAGTCCACAATTTGCAGCGAGTCCAGACCCCCTGCACTGCTTTCCCGAAGTCCTCCTGCGATCCCAATGAAGCTGCCCGAGCTGACACCTGCTGTGGTGCCTGGTCAGACTCCCAAACTGATGATGGAGGGCTGTGCCGAAGAATTTCTCAGCCCACTCGGTAGCCCCGGGAGCAATGTACCAGGGATAGTCCCCACTTCCGCCACTGTTGCACCTCCTCATCTTCTGGTCGATGTCGCGGAGCCTGAGTCCCCTCGGTTAGTTCACGCAGCCTCAGATATTTACCGTGACCTGTGGCCAAGAGTAAGCCAAGAGATGATGCACTTGAACGCAGTGCAGGATCTGGGAGTTGGGAATCCAGTTGTCAACGCCACCATCACGAACTCGGTTGCTTACAAGTCATCTATCACGAGCAAATCCACGCTAGGGACTCCTATTTCTTCCATCTCTGGGATGGGTGAGCATCATGGAACGTGTCTGGCTTCTTCGGTCCTTGGAGCCAACTCGATCGTTGAGGATTACCGCCCTCCTTCGCCTCTTTTGCCATACGACAAGGAATCACACCGTGACGCTCCACAACACCGTACTAGTGGTCAGAAGGAAACAGTCATACGGCAGAGTTGGAGTTTGGACTCGGCCCTTGTCGGCGACGCCAACGTACCGGATGGTCAGATCTTCCCCCCTGGAGCGGAGTTTGTCAAGGGTTGGCACATGGCAAACAATGGCACCCTACCCTGGCCTGCAACCACTGAAATCCGGTTTGTTGACGGAGAGATGTTTGCCCCGGAATGCAGTTCAGCTTTAAAAGCAAAGGTTGGTATTGTGCATCCGGGAGGGAACCTTGACATTTGGACGGGGGACTTGAAAGTATGTGCTTGCCCTAACAGAGGAAGACATGCAGCTGACTTGTCCGAAGGCGCCGGATGCCCCGAGGAGGTATGTTGGTTACTGGCGGCTGAATGATGGTCAAGGCAACTTCTTCGGTAGCAGAGTGTGGATTGAGTGAGCCATCCCAGCTTATCTGAGGACTGACAATTAAAGCAATTTCATAGCTTGACAGTTGTAGATCATCATTCAGATCAAGCAAGCGAACAGTCGCTTGCGGCGTCTTCGGTGGTGATGCCTAGTGCACGCGCCTCCAATTCTGTTGATGCCAGCGAGGAGCTACGAAATGCACCCCAACCCTCGCTCCCGTCCTCCGAAACTGTGACGGACGAGGTTGAAGACCCTGAATCAGACGTATCCTCGGTATCACTGGTGAGTGTGCCAACATCAGATGGTGAGGATGTGGAGTGGCAGGATACCCGGACTCACTCTGAGCCGCTGGAATATGTTGTGCTATACGATAATCACTCGGAGGAATGAAAGGTTAGGTCCGTTGGATCCTATTCGTGTATTTGTACTCACGGATTGATAAATAAATGATTTCTGTCACGTGATCCATATATGTTGAGCACATAGGGGATCCTGTCTCCTCTTCAGCGATTCATCAACACCGTGCATCTGTCAGACCTGTTTGGCCCAAGAGTTTCCATGCGCACGCATCTCCAGCATGTCTGGGGAGAAGAAACTCTGGCGGCCAACCCCCTTTTGGAGAGCCCCCGAGAAACAGGACCCACCACTAAATGCCAACTTGAAGGCAAGCCGCTCCGGGAGCCGTGTCTCCAGTGTGTACCTATCCGATGATTCTTCCACAAATGGCTTCGTCATCGTGCCCGAGTTTGACGACCCTGTACGAGCAAAGGCGGCACTGCAAGAGTCCAATCATACCCCACACCTGCTCGACCTCCCTGCAGTAACATCCCCTGACCACTTGTTACCCCACGGAGCTGACAACCACCTTGACGACATCGAATCGACAGGTTCCCAATATAGCCCCGATCTCGGGGATTCCTCTGACGCTTCGAGTATCCGAGATGACGATCTGACACAGAGACTGCGTTCTGCATATGAGTACATCCACTCTATGCCCTCTGCAGCATCATCCAAGGTCCTGTTGTCTTCGGACCCTCAGGTGCTTCGGAAGCAACTTGGGGTTCCACAACACTCTGTATTCAATCACCCGAACCATTCTTCGCTGGACTTGCCAAACCCTCATCCTTCCCCTTGTCAGCGTACGTCCCCCCCACCGCCTTTCGTCATATCGCCCGACATATCGCATGCAAGAATATCAAATAATTTCGACTTGCACGCCAATACAGACGTATATCCTACCTCCCCTCGCCGCGGTTTTCCAGATCATCAACTTGCACAAAAGGAATCAATGGCAATTGCTCCAACCCCATCACAGAACTCTCTCTCGGAATGCAGTGCGCTTGGAGAACCCGGGAGAGCACATATTGCTCGTCTGTCGAAACCTCAAGTCTCTGCACCACGTTCATCGAAGCTAGCCAAATGGCGCATTGAGAAACCCACTATCTCAGCATCTTCTCTGCCAACTCCCCGTCGGCATGCATTGCGGAGTGTGTCACATAAATCGGTCGCTGGCACCTCGCCATCGAACAATGCGCCTCTGCCTCAAGTCAGACCACTCTCACCTTTCGCGGTTGATATTGTGAGCCTTTTTGCCGTCTGACACGTCACCTGTAATGCAGTGACAACTAGTAGCCCCTCCACCATACATGGCACGACCGCGCAACCGACTTCAGCATTCACGGACTTCACTCCCAGAATGTCCACGTTCATGAGAAAGAACCACGACGGACCAGTGGAAGTACTGATGCTCTTGCTTCCTTAGCGTGGATAGGAACCTCCCCGATAGCAATGGTTCCCCATACTGCTAACTGGGGAAGTCAACCGGCAAGTCCAGCATCTTTTTCAGATCGTTTAAGCATGGCAATTGCCGTGGACGACGACAAAATATCGGACGATGACTTGATGGACCAGCTTGAGAAAGTTCGCAGGACAGGTAACCCTTCTGAGCGGTGCAGAGACGTTTTGCCATCGAGGTTCTCGGACGATGCACATCCTCGTAGCGTAGGGGAAGGCAAACCCGAGCATTTCTACAAGTCATGCCCGTCGACTCCACCACAAATTCCAGAGCGCCTTGTCGACTCTTGCATGACACCATTGCCTTCTCCACCGGTGCCGGCGGACACGACCTCAAATTCGGACGATACTACAATTTGGCAAACAGCCAGGAAAGCGCTTTTCTGCATCCGAGAAATTGTTCAAACGGAGAAAAAGTATCAAGGCGCGTTAAAGATGCTATTGAATGCTCAGGTCTGTCTTGTAGCATAACCTCATCAACAACCGTCTCATGATTCCGTGCAGACCTCGACACCACCTCCATCCTCGATGATCCCTTACGTTCGAGCGCTCGTCCGGGCTTCCGAAATGCTTTTGGAGCGTTTCCTAGAAGACCCGTCGGCGTGGGGGGTCTCTACGGCTTTTGTCACATCCGAAGATGAACTCGAGACAACGATGGTCGCTTGGTGTTCCGTCGCGGGAGGATTTTTTACGAATGAAAACGATTTCCAGCCAAGTGGCGGTAAACGGCACCCTCGTAAATCTGGAATCATGTCGAGTTCCTCTCTATCCGTGATGAAACAAGCATCCAATCCTTTCGCGCCTCGGCTATCCCCTATTTTTTCCATGACCACCAGCGGGACCAAAGAACGGATGGACGAGGATTATCGCGCTGGACAGCATCTACAGACTGAGCAGGAGAGAAAGACGATTTTCGGCTCGCTGCAGAAGCCAGGAAGCATGAATAGATCAACTTTGTCTGGCCAGCCCCCTAGTCGGAAGCTCAGTGTTAGAGACCTCGCCATACAACCAATTCAGCGTGTGATGCGGTACGTGTTGCTCTATAGAGGTATGTTCTGTCAATCCCGTTTGCGGCGATATCTATCTCTATCCTAGATCTCCTGGACCGTACCCCTTTGACGTCGCCTTCGCGTTTGCTTGTTGAGCGCGCTCTGGAAGCCGCCACGCGTATTGCCGATCATTGCGACCGAGCACAAAGAAACCCTGCATTTTTCCGTGTTTCGTAAATATTTACTGTTATTTGATGGGGATGTATCGGTATTACTATTATTTGCATTTGCCGCTTGAAGACGATACTGTTGCATGTACTGATATTCATAGGATAGGCCACACTGCATCTATACGAAATTTCCTGCGATAATAGTGTCCCTCCCCATTAGCCTCGTTTGCGTGTGCGTGAATTTAAGGACCTGATGCAACGAGTCGGTGAGCATCGCGGGGAAGTACCAGGTGATTGCTTACGCTTGGAATATTTCCAGGACTGCCGATTGTATAACCTACACCATCGTCCCCCACTAATGTTGGGGCCACGGTGACGATCAGTGTGTCAACAATAGGGGATTCCCCGGGGTGGCATGGTTGGGATGCTTGAGTTATGAATCTGCCGATCACGGTTGCTCCACCTTCCACCATTACGCTCTGAATACCGAACTCGTATAACCTTTGCAGGAGGCCGGGGATGGATAGATGTCCTGCACGTTTATTGAAAACACCTGTTGGGTAACGCAAAAGGCCGTACCGGATACACATGGGATTTCATACACCACTGCTCCGGCGGCTTCCAGGGCAGATTTACGTGCATTCTTTTCTGTGCGTGTTGATTCTGGATCCGTGGCGCAGAAGACCCAGGGTTGTTGACCCTTTCCCTCTCTGTAATTTCGGAGTAGTTTACAATCTGTTCGAAGGCGTAGATGTGTGTCTAAAATGACCGGGCGCGGTGATCTAGCATGTGGTTTGGCCGGTTCGGGGATCAGACGAACTGGAACCACAAATTTCACGTCACAAACACGTCGCAATTGTAGCAGGCTTACTGTTGAGTTGAGGGTCATCATTGAGCGCCGTGCCTATTCCGACAACTATTGCATCATGCATCGCCCTCATCCTAGGGTGAGATTTAAGCCAGAAATATGTTTTCCGTCCACAAATGGGGCGGTACCAGTGGGTCATAAGCATGCTGTCCGGGCCGCTCAGGATCAGTTGCTTCCCCTTGCTCCCCGCAATCTTGCCGTCCAACGACTGAGCAAATGTCAGAGTCACTGAGGGAATCCTTTTTCCCTCTCTGTCGAATTTTTCGATATTCCGAGAGGGGAGCACAGAAAGGAGGAACTCGCGTGCAGTTGACATTATCGTTAGAGTAGCGGCGATCTGACTTGAATATGTAGTTACATAAGCACAGGCTCGAGTCACGTGGCCACACTTATCGCTCTGCTAATTTGTTGCGAAGGATCTCTACCGTACTTGGGGGAAATGCCGTCTGCAAAGCAATGACGGCTTCAACCTTGCTCAGCAACGGTACCGGTGAGGATTGAAACGAGGCAGATCACTTTAGATGCACACAAATACAAATACATAGGTCGAGAGAGACACATGACAAGGCAATATAAGAACAACAATCGAGCACAATGGGAGACATGGAGATACAGAATTTACAACCATGGTCACATTGATGGAGCAGATGAGGGTCCGAGACACACTTTGGACAGATTTTTTGCACCACTTGCATCATGGGCATGTGCAGGAGAAACATTTAATGATGCTTCAACAACTGGTCTTAGGGGAAAAGGCCACACCAACGATTGACTTTTCACCCACACCATGGTGCAATGCAGTCTCTGTTATGCCTCCTCACTCTGTATGCATTCAATGGAATCATCATGCTCTGCAAAAATTCTGTGCATGGAAACAGAAAACCCTGGTGAGGATATCAGCATTGCACACCATCCACAGGAGAGAAGTCATGAAACGGGAACTGGAATCTATCACCTGCTTGATGTACAGTTGCCTCCAAGTTTCTTACTTGTCGAGATGACCCAACCAAGTCACCTGAGTTTTGGCACGGAAGAGCGTGCCGTCGTGCCTATAGAACCTGTCAAGCAGACATACAGCATTAACTTGCCTCATGGATGTCAGCGCACAAAACAAACCATGACACAAACGGAACTCCCAATTGCACCTGCATTCGCATTTACCGATTATCGAGCACAAGGGCAAACCATATACAACCTTATCGTAGACCTTGCCAAACCTCCAACCAGACGTATCTCACTGTTCAATTTATACATCGCTCTCTCTCGAAGTCATGGGCAAGACTTGAACCGTATACTGTGTGAATTCAACCCCAGACTGTTTATGACAGCCCAAGTCACGCAGTTGGAGCAGGAGAGCGTGCGGTTACACACATTAAACGAGAAAACGAACTTGAAGAAGAAATGTGACAATGAGCGAGGTGTTCTGTAGAGTCAATGTCATAAATCACATGACTTAGATCACGTGTGCGTATCAAAGACTTCCATCGCCATCAATTACCGATAACGCCTGCCTACGCATTCACCGATTACCGTGCACAAGGACAAACCATACGCAACCTCATTGTCGACATTGCCAAGCCGCCTATGGGACGAATGTCCCTGTTTAACCTTTACGTTGCCCTCTCGCGTAGTCATGGACGGGAAACAATACGCATTTTGCGGCCATTCGACCACCAGTTGTTTAGAACAGCACAAGTCCCTGAGTTGGAAGATGAGAGTTCGCGGTTACAAGATCTCACGGACCTTACAAGGGTTCGACGTAGCTCATGACATACAACGAACCAAAGTAGTTGATAACTTACAGAAACCATCAAATGTAATCCGTCGCAAATGCGTCGTAGAACGTTGTCAATCAAAAACATAACCGCCCCAGAAAGTTACCGCCGGCAGCAACAATGGTCCGTGCAGCCACAGTCACGTGCACAAGTAAAGTCACGTGCACGCATCAAAGGCTGGGGGTAGAAACCTTGCTTCGCAAGGTAAGTCGGCGAACGCACGACGGCAACAACCTTGCTCAGGCAGGAGAGGGAAGAGCCATTGCACGCGAGTACATGAATAAACTATGATTTATAGAACTGTTCATAACATGCTTGCAAGGCGTTCCATTGAACGCACTCGAGCAGAGCACATCCCAAAGCTGGCGACAGTACCTCCGGAAAGAAAATGGATGAAATCCTTATAGTCTTCGTCAACCTGTCTTAAGTAGGAGTTACAAACGGGGGAGTAGGGGAAGGCAAGAGAACGAACCTTTGAATGACTAGGCGTAGGAGTGGTATGTCAGAGTGACGCAGGTGAACGTGTTCACTCGGAACCGAATCAGTGAGCATAGTCACAATGAACGGTTTTTCAGGAGAGAAGGGATTGTATATTTGGCCGTAGTCGTGTGTGACACAAATGGTGACAGTTTGCATGTCCACGCGTTTGTACTTGCAGACGCGACGCATGTTTTTTTTGGGGATGGAGACGATGTCGCCAGAGTTAAACCACAACTCAGTGTCGTGATTTTGACCGAAGTAACCGACAGTTTGTGTTAAACGGCAAGAGAGAGAGAAGTGCTCTGCAGAGTTTTCAAGTGCGGCCTTGGCACAAAGAGAGGGCGTGAAGAAAACGTAGGCCAGATTGGATGACATGTTTAGAGAGAAAATAGATGTGCAGGGGTATTAAATCAGGGGACGGAGAGAGGGGACAGACTCTTAATTGATCATTAGATTTCACTGAACTTCCTAATAGAAAAGGTTCACGGTCACGAGTCATTGAGCGAGAAAATTTTTGTAGTATGAGTGATGTCAGGGGGACAGGTCGGCTCCAAACCCTCGTCTATTTCAATGAATGTGACGTCTGGAACGAGGCTTGCATTGAGTCGGTGGACAAATAGAGTGAAGGCAACAACAGAGTGAAAGTAAGCAACGGTACATGCGATAAAAACAAAAGAAGATGGGCAGATGATAAGGAGCAAGTACATTCAGAAGGGAGGACACATTACATCTTCAACAGGGAGAATTAAAGAGCGTGACGTTTTCCTGATTGCACGGAAAGTTTGCGTGAGGAGGAAGCAATGGGACGCTCAAAAGAGGTGGGCAGCTTTCGTTTAGCATTGGAAGGCATGGACGGAGGACATTTCAATACCCACATTGTTTGGATGTCGGCGGTGAATGCGTCACGATCTTTGAAAGCGGAGTGGCTGAGCGAGAACCAAATTTCCACCATAGCGCCTTGCAGCATTTGGCGGTAATTGGAAGGCGCTATTAGATTGTTTTCGATGTCATAAGCCGCCAATGGAATGGCCCGATAACAGTTTTTCATCCGGAGGAGATCCTCAGCGGCAGTGTCGTTATCAATTGGCCAATCCGACAGATCGACAGTCCCTTGATGTCATGGTTGAGAGACACAGCAAAGCCGGGACAAGAATGAAGATACCTTTTAAATCGGATTCAGAAGGGTTGGGCCCCATTTTCTACGATCATCAGCCCCTGTTTAGAGGGGATAATGGGGACGCTCACCGTAAACAAGACGTGACGAAATTTTAGGGTGTTGTCACGGACAAACCCCACCCTTTTCTGACTGTCGCGCAGACCAACGCGATCAAGTATAAGGTTGATGTTGGAGAGCAGGTTGGTGAAATCAACTTGTAAGTTGTCCTCAGAGACGGCTAGTGCTTGACAGGTAGCTTTAACGTCCTGTAAATGAGGTGAAATAGGTGTCGGACCCTGCCAGTTACCATCAGGGGTGAGGAAGAAGTTTTCTTCGGCGATGGAGACGATAGCACACAGACTTGCAGGAAACGTGTCAGAGACGGCAGAATCGTTGCAGGGAGAGACGACGAGCACATTGCGCCGACCGTTCGCAGTCCAACAAACCTTGTTGAGGACATCTGAGTCAGGCAAATAAAAACCTGTGCGTAGTAGTTCTTCACGAGCATTCGACAAACGCAACAAGGAGGTCGCAGGCATGATGGCAGAGAAGACGAAGGAGACACAGCAATTGGGCAGTTTATATATCGAGATTAGGGGCGTTAATCACATCACAGTGCGGGCGAAAAAGTGAATGAACCTTGAAACAAGCACGCTAAACAGCACAGTCAACCATATGTCGATCTCTCTCATCGATGCAATTGAATCACTTATGGTGGCACAAATTCTGGATGTTTTCTGTGGAGAGCACCCTATCTCTAACGTCGCTCGTGGTCGGCGCAACAATCTGATTCACGAGATATGGCCTGTACTTGAAACAGACAGCGAACTCCGGCAAAAGTTAATAGACAAAAGCGCAGAGAAGAGACGCACCTCTACGACAGCACAAAAGCAGAGACGGATCGGGAAGTCCACAGTTTGTGCTAGGCATGAAAGTTTGTTGGAGGACGAAGACACTGAGAGTGAAGCGTTCATGGAACTGCCCAGCGCGGAAGAGACTCGAAAAGCTCATCAGCTTTTTGCGCAAGCTACGGAGGAGGCTGCTAAAAGCGCCCAGGTGTGCGCAGTTTGTGCCCGGGAATGTTCAGTGATGGACGAGCGAACATACGAACTAGAACTGGGCAAAATACCGCACCGGGAACGGCTCAAGCCTCATCGTGCCCACCCAAGGCACGATTTGTATCAAGGCTGTTTATTAGACCCCGCAGGGATAATTCGGCAAAGTCCGACCAATTTGGACATGAACATTTGTTCGCAGTGTTACCGCCAATTGCAGGATCCCCATCGGGATGGACCGCCCAAACTTGCGTTAGCCAACGGGCTCTGGATAGGACAGAAGCCATGGGAACTTGAAATTCTATCGTTCGCGGAGCAATTACTAGTGGCGCGGTTGTACCCACGAGTCTACGTGTTCAAGCTGTACCCAAAGCAGAAAACAGGTATGGACAGGGACGATTTGCAACGCGCGTTTCGAGGCAACGTCAGCACATTCGAGCTGAACACACAAAGTGTTACTCACATGGTTGATGGCAAGTTAATGCCAAGACCTCCGACGATACTTGCCACCTTGGTTTCCATAACCTTCGTAGCGGCAGGAACTCTTCCGCTGAAGTGGTTAGTGCGACACTTTCGCGTTCGGCGTCAGGTGGTGAGAGAAGCGTTGCAATGGCTGAAAGAAAACAATGCTCAGTATTACGGAGACATCGAAATAAGCAAAGACGTGCTTGCCAATTATCCGGAGGACGAGGTACCAGATGAAATATTGGCCAATGTTCAACAAAACGCGGACATAGATGCGCCGGCACGTGAATCAGCGGGTTATGTGCCAGAGGATGGAGACGAGTGTAGTAATACTAGTCAGCAAGGGACTTCACAGGGTTAGTTTGTCAGAAACACTTATCAAAACGATCACTGGAAAGTATACACAGGAGCAGGACACAGAACGGAAGACCCAGATGTAATACCGATCCAAAGCACAGGCGTTCTCGATGTGGACATGACTAATGTCAGCACCTGCGAGATGATGAAATGGGGACTATGCAACTTAGAGACCGGGAGAGAAACTCATCAGGAACCAGCATATGCGATATGCCATGGATTAATGGCCGTGCCAGATTGGCCATCGCGGTCGAGCGCCACAGAAGGGCATGACAACTTGTTCGAAAAAGTGTTCCCCTGCTTGTACCCTTTTGGTCGTGGAGGCTTGGAAGGGTTACGTGAACGAGGACTGGATCTGTTAGATCACGCACGTTGGTCGTTGCGATATCATGACCGCCGATTCCGATGTCATGAAACGTTCATCTTTGTGGTCTTTGGCATCATCCAACGGAGGCAGGCATTGCTTTCCGCACGGATCGAAATGAAAGCCAGCAGAATGGTCATGGACAGCAATTTGCTGTCGACATTGACAGTGGATCAGCTGAAACAGGCAGCAGAAGAAGAGGAACGCGGCATAGCATCTCAAAATCCCACGGTTCTCAGTTTGAAGCGACATATGCAGGCGGTCGCTTCTCGCATCCAAGGATCCGATCAAAGTCGTTTCAAGTTGCATAGCCAAATATGGTCAACCGTGATTGCCAAAGGTCCACCATCGTTATGGATCACCATAAACCCCTGTGATCTGCACGACCCAATAGTACAAGTTTTCGCAGGAAAGTCCGTCGACTTGCATGCGCTGAATGCTGTCGGAGCCCCTTCGAAAGAAGAAAGGGCCCGAGTGGTAGCCCTCGATCCATACGCCACAGCCAAGTTTTTTCATTTCACAGTAAAGGCAGTTCTGGAGACGCTGTTCAGGATCGAAGTTTCTGCAAGTGAGGTGCTCAGCAAAGCAGGCGTGGTTGGACCAGTCACGGCCTACTTTGGAACGGTGGAATCGCAGGGCCGGGGAACCCTGCACTTACATATGCTTATCTACTTAAAAGGTTCACCGCCGTCCGCTGAAATGGAACAGATGCTAAAACAGGATGCCTTCCGACAAAAGATGAGAACATTCTTGCGCGCCAACATCCATGCATCTATCCCCGGACTGAGTAAAGCAGAGGATTTGAAGAAGATCAGAAATAATGTGGAAATAGCATGGTCATGCCCACCTAACGGAGGAACGACATCTCAGGAGTTTGCAGAGAACTGCCAAAGGATGGAAATTTTGGTGGCACGATCGAAACAGGTTCACACATGTTCTCCAGCTCGGTGTCTTCGGTCTGACCGCAAAGGGACGAAGAAGTGCAAGCGACGGGCACCGTTTCCTTTAGCCAAGGATTATGAAGTAAAGGAGGATGGGACATACGAAATCAAACGCGAATATGGTTACCTGAACGCCTGGATGCCTGCTCTGACTGTCAACCTGCGATGCAACAACGACATTAAACTGCTGACGAATGGTGCGGACATGAAGAACCTTTCGTATTATATCACAGCATACCAAACCAAGAAACAAGGGCAAAACTTTAATACGTCGGCGGTCATGGCCAAGTCATTCGCGTTACATGAGCAACGGCTGCCAGAAGCGTACCTCAATGATATCCGCGAAATGCAACGATTGATGTTGTTCCGCGTCGCACATGCGATGAATCAACAGCAGGAACTCGCAGCCCCTATGGTTATATCTTACATCATGGGTTGGGGTGACTCAAAGCGATCCCATCAATATACACCTGTTTTTTGGTCAACGTTCAACAGGCATTTGGAAAATCTGTTTCCGGAGACCGCCTGTTCCTCGGAAAGTCATGTGACACCAAAAACGTGTACATCGCAGGTGCGCTCAACGAAACTCACACGTTTGAGAGAGTCACACCAAAGCAGAGTGCAACCATCACGTTGAATGTCGCACGTGACGGACAAATATACGCAAAATCGCAGATAACAGATTACGCTTTGCGTGGCACGTTAATGGAAGAATTGTCAGTGTATGCGTTTTTCGCTGACACGTATGAATCTCCAACAAAGCAATCAACCCAGTTTTGTCCCGACACAGAGACACGATTGCATGCATATTCACGGGTGCGCTATTTACCGGAACACCCTGCATACGACGAAAGGCACCGAGTTCGCCGTTGTTCAAATCACAACAACATTCCCAATTTTGTAGGAGTGTATTTCCCACCATGCAATACGGTACACTACAAAGAGTAAAGTCAATAGTCGACACTGTCTATTACGCTTCAGACTATTGCCGTGATCAGTGTTGCCTAGCGTCTGCCACTATGAATCAGTGTCCCCTGCGACGCTGATGTGGACATTTTTGACGGTGTGATGTAGCGTCACAGACACTCCTACCCCAGTGTCGTCTCAATGTCCGAGACATTCATCAGGCGTGTTCTTTCAAATGTTATGTAGTGTCCCCAACTGTTAGATAGTGTCCAAGACACTCATCAAGCGTGTCCTCTCAACTGTCAGCTAGTGTTCCATTCACTTTTAGACATTGTCCGAGAGCCTAGTTATTGGCACTCTCTGATCCCTCAGCGCTCAATGCTCAGTACTCAGTTTGCACCAATAGCATGTATGCAGCACAAAATAATAGTAATACAGTGACTAAACATCCAGTGAGAGCAGGCTATGAGAAAATTAGCAACAGAAACAGCGACAGTTGTAAACTTGTGTCGGGATGGATGTGATGATTAGCTTGCACGCGATTTCGATCGGGTGGTCCTTCCAGTCCGTAGGTCGGCTCCCCGACTCCCACTGACTGACTTCTTCTTGGAACGACTTGTTGTCCTCTTTGTCAGTGCCCTTGATGTAGCGGGACCTGTATCGCCTAGACCTGTCTCGTTTGGGATAGTTGAGCCCGTCGTACGATTATTCAGATCCCTGGTACTTTCACTGTTGTTTGGGCCCCCACTTATGGTACTGGCCGCTTGAGGCTAGCCAACCCAATTGATCGATTGCGTATAATTAGTCCCTAGATCAGAATAATAGACTAACCTGTGGACCCTTAATGATGAGCCAAGGCCTAGGACGCGGCCTCTGTGAAATCATACAGTGACCTCCAAAACTATTGCAATGTTTGGTGAATTTTCATTGTCTAAGATATAGAGCATGACAGTGTGGGAATCATGCTTAGTCATAGTGGAACTAAATATAGTGCATGCTCTTGGCTACATGATTGCCCCCTAGGTCATGTGATTTGGCTCAGTGGCTGTGAAGATATGCCAATTTCAAAACAGTAGCACCATTGCAATAGTTTTGCACCTTTTACTATTTTGAATGTATTAGTACTTGGTATAGCCTCCTTTTGTCTTAAGTACTGCCTCAACCCTCCTAGGCATACTCTCAATCAACTTCTGACACTCCCCAGATGGTATTTTCTCCCATTCCTCCTGAACCCTTTCCTATAATGCATGAATCCCAGTAAGAGAGTCTTTATGATCTGCTAGCCTTCTTTTCAGATAATCCCACAGATGTTCAATGGGATTTAGGTCAGGAGACTGTGCAGGCCATATTATAGTCCTGAAATCCAGCTATTCCAGCTACTCCTTGACCTTTTTGCAGGTATGCTTAGGATCATTGTTCTACTGAAAGATGATGTTAGAAGGATTAAGATTGTAATACTCCAAGGTATTCAGGAGTTCATCCTTCAAAATTTGAAGGTAAAGGTCTTCATCCATCCTACCATCAATCTTGGCAGCATAGCCAACTCCCTTCCAAGTCATACAGCCCCACATCATCAAGGAATCACCTCTAAACTTGACTATTCCTTACACCACTCTATCACTAAGCCACTCACCTGCCTTTTTCCACACCCATTTGTGCCCATCTGACCCTAGGCAGTTAATTTTAGTTTCATCAGACCATATCACCTTCTTCCAATCCTTCACAGTCCAATCCTTATGAGCATAGGCAAAATCCAGACATGCTTTGCAATGCTTTGCTGAAAGAAGAGGGTGTTTTGACTTGATCACAGCCTTGATACCAGCTTTCTTCAAGTGCCAGCATACTGTGGTGGTGGAGAGAGGTGTATTGACAATATTGGTAAGAGCCTTGGTCACCTGAACAGCATTCTCTGCCTTTCCAGAAGAAATAAGATGAATACCATAATAAATACTAGCAGAGGAAAGCTTGGATAAACAAACACCAATAGATTTCTGAAGCTCAGAACACTCCTTGGAATGAAGTCTAGAGATGGTAGAAGCATGGAGATGAGTTGCAGATGCAATGGCTGAAAGAGAGTGACCAGCATCAAGCATAGAGAGAATAGTATTCTGTTGAATAAGAGAAATGGATCTCATGATAATGTGGTTGGGAATAAAGATGTGTGAGAACTATTTCAAACTCAGACATGATATTTATATGTTTATCTCTATTTGTATAACCAAACATTACCAAATTATCCTGTGATTTCAATGAGATTTCATATCTTTTATAAAAGATGCAAAACTATTGCAATGGTGCTACTGTTTTGAAATTGGCATATCTTCACAGCCACTGAGCCAAATCACATGACCTAGGGGGCAATCATGTAGTCAAGAGCATGCACTATATTTAGTTCCACTATGACTAAGCATGATTCCCACACTGTCATGCTCTATATTTTAGACAATGAAAATTCACCAAACATTGCAATAGTTTTGGAGGTCACTGTAAGCCCATAGACAATATAGAGATCTCACTAGCACGACGTACCTCCCTTCCGGGTTCATGCCGTCCATCCTGGAGATTCACGAGTGCTCTCATGGCTGCGTCTACGCTTTCTCGTCTGCGACTTGCA
>JBBPKT010000148.1:0-35674 GCA_038089395.1 Pulveroboletus frians
TAGAGGTTGCAGAGTGTCAAAGGTTGATTGAAAGCATGCCCAGAAGGGTTCAGGAGGTGATCAAGGCCAAAGGAGGCTATACTTCATACTAGTTTATGATACCCTTGATATCAGCAACAAAACTGTTACAATGACATAACCAACTTAAGATGGCCATATCTCTGTACCCTCTGAACCAAATCACATGACCCAAGGATCAATAGCAAGCCAGGAGTGCCTACTATATTTCATTTCACTAATGCTAAGCGATATTCCCATGCCTTAGCTTTGTATTCCATGCACAATCCAAATGTATCAAACATTGCAACACTTTTGTTGCTCAGTGTATTGCCCATCTTACACCAACTTATGCATTCAGAAAAGAACATAGTGATACAACATAATACACCATCTAGCTACATTATATATATACATCATGCAATCACCTTTACATATTTCAATATCACCAAACTCAAAGATCTCCACAGTAACATATGTAGCCTTGTAGTTCATGTGAGAAAAATGCATCCCATGTTTCCATAATTGTTATTCATCTGGTTGAGGATACTGAGTCTTGAACATCAGTGCTCCAGCCCCACATCACAGGGATGATACTTGTGAATTGAGGACCACCTATTTTTGCTGGGACACCATCCAGATCATCATCATCCTGGTGACACAAGCGATATACGAACGCCACGATGACAAGGAGGTTACAGATGATGAGCGAACATGCTATCTAAGGGAAACCAAAATGAGGTTCAACCCTGATCCCGAGCCAAAAGAACCCTTACCTTGACATGGCCAAGTATCACATGAATTGTGCCATAGGGCGACAGAAGGTAAACAGACTGTACAATCGAGATGACGGAGAGGCAAACTGAACACGCAAATGAAGAGATAAACAATATACGTTGACTATGCCGTATGTTGACACCTCTCAGGAGGCAGATGGGCAGTATAAGGAGGACGCTATCAGAAATAACATCCGCTGTTGAATATCAGTCATATAGTGTTTGCTCAGCAGAACCGGGTGCGGTGGACTTACTGACGAGCAGGGATGCTACAAAACCTCGTAGCGAGTGACAGGTGCCCAAGTTACAACCATATAATTTTTCAATGAGTGCGGCAATCCACATTGCTCCAAATGCAACAGTGCCTGCTTGGGCACAGCGCTTCAAGAGAACATTGTGACTTGTGATTCTGACAAGCACGGCCATCATGGTCATACGAGCAGCCCTAAGCCGTGATCAGCCCAAGGGTACATGGGGCGGCGATGGGGAGGGAAACCAACCATAAGCCACAGGAGTTGACGACATCCTGTGCCCAGTGAACCCCGATGACTGTTTTTGGGGAGAAACGGGAAATGGTAGTGAGACAGTCAATGGGAGACAGTCAACGTTTCATAAGACGCGGTAAGACGCACTTGCATGGTTTCGCGTTACCAGCAAACAAACGAGGCATGTAATGTCAAAAATTAAGGTGATCGTGGCCCAAAAGTCTTCCCACCAAAAACGGGAGATGTACCACCGATAGGATAACCTGAATATGCCAGTGATGATAGCAAGGGCATAAAGCGCACACACGATAACTGTGGTGATCAAATGGTTTGTGTAGAGGACGATTGGCAAATTATCATAGCTACCTATCTGGTCCAGCCTCCACGTAAATATTCCCATAGTGCTACACCAATAATGGGACTGGTGAGACGTAGCTTTTCGGTTAAAACGGGGAGGAGGTTAAAGGATGAGTAACTTTGATTATAGAAGAATAAGATAGACACAGCGTGACCAGGGAGTTCACGTTGAATAACGACTGACATACTATCGTGGAAGAAGTTGCCAGCTCAAGCGCTCATTGTCCATAATACTGCCAAACATGGTTAGCTAAGATAGCAACTGGTTCACCGGGCTCCGTGTGTCAGGAGGCCAGTGCTCATGGTGACTTGATTAGTGTCAAGCAGGGACATCAAGTGTTTGCCACTTCACGTGTATGCCAACCTCAATCCTGAAAGACCATAAACCTTAAGTGAACCATGAGAGCAGGCACGAACAGTGGTACCCAAACGGGTCGGATTCCATTCGGTCCCTCTTGACTTTCAGGTGTACGGTAATATCAGGCCCGGTGGTTGTTGGAATTCCTTTTCTGCCGTGCACCTTTTAACTGTGAGCCATCCTCGGAGCCGGTGTGAGCAGGCGGTCCCCATTACACACCCTGACGGGTATTTGAGTTTCTGTTGCAGGTGAAGATCAGTAGCGAATAGAGACGTACCTCGACGAGTATGAAGCAGAAATTCTACCTTGTGCAGTATCTCAGGTTGAGAGGAACCATCCCTAAGTGTAGATATCAGGAGGGCGAATTCAATTGACAAGCAGGCACAACGTCAAAGGGTTTAGTACCTGTAGCTGACATAATGGGGGCGTGACCAAGAAAGACAACGGACGGGCAGCCTTATTCTATTCTATGCAGCGACTGACAGAGCTATACAGAACACCAAAGCGGTTGAGCCAAGTCAACTGGTCATGCCCACAGTTTTCTCACAGGTGTGGGCACCATGCGTTGTCTGGTGTCCCCAGCCCTCAATCAGGCTGCGCCTGGATAGTTCAATATCCACCAAAACCTCAAGATCGATGGATTCTGGCGCACCTTAGCCAGTGATTGGTCAATGTCCATCTAGTTAGGATGGCACCTAGCCACCGGGAGGTAGGCGTGGTGTAGTTGTGGGTTGGCAGCGACTCGGGTGCAGCGGATCAGGTAGGCCGATCCAGAGAGGAGTATGCACTGTATACCTTGTCGTGTTATGGTAGGTCGCTCTTCATCATGAGTTTTGTGCCTCCTTTCTCGCCGAATTCGGTCCCGGACGGTCTTGTTGTTCTCCCTCACCAGCCGATACTTCCTGACTAATACGATAGTTTTCTTTCCCGCTTCCCTAACATTGAGTTCGTCTTTTCTAGGTACATTACCTTCCTTTTCCAATGAAACGTCTTTTCTAGTCCTCAAAGCGCTCATCGGCTGTGTTGCGACCTGTAGCGGTCTTAACAAGGTGGCATTGTCTGTCGTCATTGGGATAAGGCTTCCACATCCGAGTATGTGTGTGCCCCAGGGTGGGTTTATTTCAGGTTCCAGGGTCACTTGGCCAGGTCTGCCGTACAAGGTCCCAAATAGTGGCAGTCTCTGTCGCAGGGCATTCGATTATGATCCAGTCATTCCGTTTCATTCCTGCAGGTGATACAGTGCGTTCTCATTCCGTAGTGCAGATGTTGTTCCAGAACTCACCGGCACGAAGGGCGCCCGGTATAGGAAGTCTTGGATGGGGCCTCGTACTATGTTGGGATGTCCAGAGAGCTGGCAGCTTTTACCTTTCGCACACCTCCCGCATAGCCCGTCAAATTTCGAGATAAGATCAAAGGAATCTCCTGCACAGGTTGCGCTCTACCTTGGTGCGCTGGATACCGGCATTGATGCAAGGTGAGCATGATCCACATTGGAATCTCGCATTGTGCCCCAGACACAATGATCAATACGTTATTTCCAAAAGGACTTATCCATGACCCATAGACTGGATTCTTCTGGCCTTACGGTTCTCTGGTTCTCCTTGATGGGTCTTGAAAAAGGGTTAGCGTGCAATGTCGTTATTTTGGCCCAACAGTGTCAACGTCTGAAATTAACCCTCTATCAGTTCGTAAACTACGATGTCCAGGGGAGAATTCCCACAATCAGCTTGCCTTTCCGATGGGGCCTAACGGACTGCTGGGCTGCACGCGGCAACATTATGCACAACCTTGGTCAACTCCGTGTGGTGGCCTTCTTCTACTTGACTTGCCACAATTGGGATAGCTATTTAAGCTGACGTGCGTTTGTCATCCAGAAGCCGTGCAATTTTCAATCGCCATCATGGTCTGCGTGGCATTCATACACTGGCTATCGACGTTTGAGCTCTCTTTTCGGGCTGGCTCGGAGCTATCTTTGGGTGAATAAAATGCGCACACTCACCGCAAACACGTAACCAGTACTTTCATCCAATCCTTGCATCATGTCCGAATCCAAAGTCTGGTTCGGTGAGTTTGCCTCTGCATTTGACATCACGCGAGTTGACTCGCTGCTAGTCACAGGCGCTTCGAGGGGCTTTGGCCGCACCTTGACCGAGTTCCTCTTGAAACAGGGACATAGAGTCGTCGCTACTCTTCGCAGGCCAGAGGTGCTGTCTGACCTCGTTGGTCAGTACCCGACCAGCTACCTCGTCGTCGCCAGGTTGGATGTCACTCAGCACGCCGAAATTCCTGCAGCATTCGCGAAAGCTGTTGAAGCATTCGGCCGCGTAGACATCGTCTTCAACAATGCCGGGGTAGCAATGAACGGGGAGGTAGAATCTGTTAATGATCTGGATGCACGAGAACTGTTTGAAACCAATTTCTGGGGTGCCACACAAGTCACCCAGGAAGCTGTACGGGTCTTCAGAGAAGTTAACCAGCCTCAAGGTGGTAGGCTCCTTCAGATGTCGTCCGTAGCGGGAATCGAGGGCACTGCCTCCTTCGGACATTACAGCGCCTCGTAAGCCCCTTCTATCATCGGTTGTACCCCCTTCACACCAAAGATTTCATTAGGAAGTCTGCCCTCGAAGCAATTACAGAGGCACTTGCAGCTGAGTTAGACCCTGCCTGGAACATCAAGGTAATCCATAGCTACATCTTTCTGTTGACAGAGATTAAACGCAAGCAGGTCACCATCCTCGAACCCGGACCATTCCGCACAGACATTTTCACGGAAAACGTAAATTTCGCGCCTCCCCACCCAGCGTACACGAACCCCGAACTTTTGGGATCCAAATGGCGTGCAAACAAGTCGGATTTTCTCCCTGACGGCGATCCCCGGAAGGCTTGTGTGGCATATGAGAGGGTGTCTCGACTAGAAGATCCCCCGATCCGGCTTCCTCTCCACAGATTGACGCTTGATATGATGACCTGGAAGGGAAAGAGTTTGATTGAGACTGTGAAGAAATACAAGGACTGGTCTGATGATCTGTACTTCTAAGCTGGTTGTACAGAGTAAAGAGTCGAGTATGTGTCATGTTGTGTAATTATCTTATCTTTGCTCATCACGGTTTTTCTAACTCAGGACATAGGCTAATGTCTACGGTTGAAGATGATACCGGCACAACCTCCGACGCTCCTCCGTTCATTCGCCATGATCATGCTCTCCGAGGTTGGCGACAAAACGTTCCTCATCGCGGCCATTCTGGCGATGCGCCATCCCTGTCTCGTGGTATTCGCAGGCGCCCTCAGTTCCCTCTTGTTGATGTCCGTGCTCTCTGCGGAAATGGGACATCTTCTCCCGAGACTGGTGCCCGAGACATGGGTCCACGTCGCCGCTGGCATACTCTTCTTCGCGTTTGGATCTAAAATTATGACGGAAGCGCGAGAGATGCAGGGTGGGAGGGAGAAAATGCGAGACGAGATGCGGGAAGCAGCAGAGGAGATCGAGACTGATGTTCCAGCGATGGACACCATGGGGTCAAACGGCCATGCCATTCTTTTGGAGCGTCTCGAAGAAGACGAGACCGTGTCTCGACACACTCAAAAGACGGAAGATTCCCCGCACACTGTCCGCACACATGGATCAACTGAAGTCATCCGTCGTCCCATGCCGTTTCACAATTTTCAGTCAAGTGAATGCGATGGAGCAAATTGGTTGCGCGGTGGATGGCCTCGTTTCCTCCCATATTTTCAGGGGTGGCCCTTTCGTCTAAAAGATGTCCGAGTAGTAAGAGCAGGGCCACCGCAGAACTTGGCAAGCACCCGACAAATCACGAGAGAAGTGCAGCTTCTTTCCACTTGAATCTACTATCATGTGCAATGTCCTGGCCATGGCCATTGCTTTTGAGGGGCAAGACTACCTCCGTCTCACTACAATGTGTCTCTTCGCGATTGTCTGCCCCATTCACCGCTCTCGTTGACGTGTTCTACAGCCCAGTAGTTGAACCCCTCTGTTGTTTCCATCCCGGAGGCATACCTCTTGCCAATCCAATACGTAAGGAGTGCATGTGCTCCTCATTTTTAATATGCTTACTGACAATGGTCCAGTCTATGCTACCCCTGAAAACGCGACAGCAACCCTGGTGCCCATTGTCGGTGATATGAGTACAACTCTGAAAGGTTACTGTCACCAACCTGAACGAGCTTTCTGGGCGGCCCACCCACCCACCTCTTCCGCTAGTGCCATTATTTTGTTGGAAACTGGCATTGCTGATATTCTTGCTGGTATTGTCATTGTACCTCCAGTAACCTAGGTACCGCGTGGCCGTTCAAGACCTGACTTGACTGCCATGCAATAGCTCATCTTTAAAACCACTAGTGCGGCCCTCTCCGACGTTAACGAGGCAATCGTATCTATTATCAATCAAACTTGAGCAAGTGCTGCCATACGGAAGAGCATTAACAGCATTGTCATCCACCAGAAACGTCGTTTTCAGCCTGCTGTCCTGCATGCATTCTTTGGTTGGTGGGCTCCTCGCTCCCTTTCTTACCATGGCTCGTGCCAGGCCGTCCTGTCCATCATCGCCAGCCTGAGTCGTATCGACCTCCTTGGCAAGCTCACTGGTGACTTGTTTGTAAACGTGCGGTTGGAGCGTCAAACTGTCCGTATCCCTCACCTGATCATGTTGTGTATTGTGCGCCAACAATGGAAATATTCTGTAAGGACTCGTCTGCCATCTCCTTTTCGCTTCGCCTGTTGTTTTTTTGGACGTCTTTGGGTAGCAACTAATAGGCCCAGTCCCAACTGTCGTCCGATTCTCTTGCTAAAAAGCCTTGTTGAATAGTGCTCTTATCCCATGTCACTGCAAAGATAAAATGCTATCGGTGGTATTTCGTAGATAGTCCCGGAAAAAATACTCAGACGGATAATGGTAAGACCAACTTCCCGAGTGATCTCCAGACGAAATGGCAGACGCCTGTGCTAGACAATATAAAAATGTCCACCTTCTAGTCTAAAAAATTCTCGACTGCCCACTGAAGCTTGACCGCTTGTGCGAACGGCAGGTCACATTGTTGCAGTTGATTAAACGATGAGTGCATCCAAATCTAAATCCCTAGATTACATGAATGATGTAGTTGCAAACATTACATAGCAGGTACTTAATCCGCAACGGGTATCGAGAGGGCCTCCGCGGATCCCATGAGAGAGTTATACAAGTAAGCCACACCAAAGAGGAGGAACAGCGTAGCTCCTCCGAGGGTAACTGCAAAGAAATTATATGAGAACGGAATAGCAGAATATGGCAACTCGAACACAAACCATGTTTGACGGATAATTTGGTCGAGACAAACCGGCCAGCTGTCACAGCGAGGCCCGTGCAAGCCGTGTGACCAACGATCGTCCCTAATGCCACAAGATAGACGTTCTTTATTTATAAAAAAAAACATGAGTCTATCTTTAACTAAGGAATGGGAACACCCACGTGAGTCGCGCCCAGCGCAATGGTCGTAAACTGACTCCTATCGCCCCATTCTCCCAGAAACGTGAGGAGGAACGACTGGGCAAAGACCGGCCCCAAAACGAGATTGCAGATGTGGCGTAGCCTGGAAGTAATACTAGATGACTTGATCGTCTTTCGAGTGTGTGCCGAGGCACGCGCCTCGCCTTCTTCGAGACGCTCCAAAGGAATGGCATGGCCGTTTGACCCCGTGATGTCCATCGCTGCAGCATCAGTCTCGATCTCCTCTGCTGCTTCCCGCATTTCCTCTTGCATTTTTTCGCTCCCGCCCTGCATCTCTCGCGCTTCCATCATCATTTTGGATCCAAACGCTAGGAAGAGTATGCCAGCGGCGACGTGGACCCATGTCTTGGGCACCAGTCTCGGGAGAAGATGTCCCATCTCCGCAGAGAGCACGGACATCAACAAGAGGGAACTGAAGGCGCCTGCGAATACCAAGAGACGGGGATGGCGCATCGCCAGAATGGCCGCGATGAGGAACGTTTTGTCGCCAATTTCGGAGAGCATGATCATGGCGAATGAACGGAGGAGCGTGTCGGATGCTGAGCCGGTATCATCTTCAACCGTGGACATTATGTCCTGGGTTAGAAAGTGACGGGGTGGGCACAGACAAAGCAAGTACCGAAAATTGAGCTTACGCTAATGCCCAAAAGCAAACAGTGATATAACACACGTGACGCGTGACGTATAATCGACTCTTTACTGTGCAATCAACTCAGAAGTACAGATCATCAGACCAGTCCTTGTATTCCTCCGCACTCTCAATTAAACTCTTTCCCTTCCTGTTCATCATATCAAGTGTCAATCTGTGGAGAGGGAGCCGGATCGGGGGATCTTCTAGTCGAGACACCCTCTCATATGCCACACAAGCCTTCTGGGGATCGCCGTCAGGGAGAAAATCGGCCTTGTTTGCACGCCATTTGGATCCCAAAAGTTCGGGGTTCGTGTACGCTGGGTGGGGAGGCGCGAAATACGTTTTTTTCCTGAAAATCTCTGTGCGGAATGGTCCAGGTTCGAGGATGGTGACCTGCTTGCATTTAATATCTGTCCACAGTAGGATATAGCCATGGATTACCTTGATGTTCCAAGCAGGGTCTAACTCAGCCACAAGTGCCTCTGTAATTGCTTCGAGGGCAGACTTCCTAATGAATCCCTGACTATGAAGAGGGTACAACCAATGATAGAAGGGGCTTACGAGGCGCTGTAATGTCCGAAGCACGTGGCACTCTCGATTCCCACTGCAGACGACACCTGAAGGAGCCTACCACCTTGAGGCTGGTTAACTTCTCTGAAGATCCGTACAGCTTCCCGAGTGACTTGAGTGGCACCCCAGAAATTGGTTTCAAAAAGTTCCCGTGCATGCACATCATTAACAGATTCTACCTCTCCATTTATCACCACCCCGGCATTATTGAAGACGACGTCTACGCGGCCGAATGCTTCCACAGCTTTCGCGAATGCTGCATGAATTTCTGCATGCTGAGTGACATCCAACCTGATGACAATGAGGTGGTTGGAGGGATACTGGCCAACGAGATCAGATAGCACTTCTGGTTTGCGAAGAGTAGCGACGACTCTATGTCCCTGTTTCAAGAGGAACTCGGTCAAGGTGCGGCCAAACCCGCTCGAAGCGCCTGTGACTAGCAGCGAGTCAATTCGGGTGGTGTCAGATGCAGAGGCAAACTCACTGAACCAGACTTTGGATTCAGACATGATGTGAGGGGGTGAAAGTACTGGTTATCTGTCCGATGAATGTGCGCATTTTATTCGGCCAAAGATAACTTGCCGGATGACGAAGATTATGCGCTCGCTCAGCTGGCTGACTACTCCCCATCAGTAACGCGAACTTGTCTAGCTCCGAGCCGGCCTGCAAAGAGTGTATAACCATGAATACCATGTAGGCTATGACATCAATCGAAGATTGCGCAGCTGATGGATGACAAACGCACGCCAGCTTAAATAGTCATCCATGTAACCGTCAGTTGTAGTAGATCAAGTAGAAGGCCAGGCCTGCCGCCGATCTGCGAAACGTTGATGTCTGAGATGAGGCAACCAGTCTGATGAGTAATGTTATCGGTTGATTATTCAACCATTCGAGAGCTGTGATTGGAGGATGAGCAAACAGCTCAGCTCAAGAGACAGTTATACAAGCTGACCAAATGGCATTCTGAAGTCGAAAGGCTCGCTTTATTCATAGATCGGGTCATTCCACGATGTTGACCAAGATTGCGCATAACGATACCGCGTGCGGACACCGGATCACAAAGACTAGTTGATCGTGGGTCTCCCCCGAAAATCGCGATCGATCATTGACCGAGCTTCCAGCTGGAAGTTTCAGTCAAAGACTGTCCCCGACTCTGAGCGAAAGTTAACCTTGCCGCGTAGACGTTCACCACATCACATACACATACCCACGTCCTTCCGGTGCGGCACTGCTGGCCAGCCAAGCGATCAAGCTTGAGCAGCGGCGAGGGCGGGCCGGCGCAGTAACATAGAGAATGATGGATTATTTGGGGGATGGTTGTGCGTCCCAACTGGAGATCTCGATCTTCTGAGTAGATTTGGAGAATCGGGCTTGCAAAATGGAAGGATGTGTTCGATATTTGATCGCCAGCAGACGGTCGTTCTGGCACATCTATATTGAATCGGTGAGAAATGCCAAGTGTGTATACAACTGCATGAGTCTGGTCGTTCGGGCACCCGGAATATGAGCGTATAGCTCATTAGTATGCGCAATTGAACATACCCAGATGTCGCTGTCTTTTCCCAAGAGCGTAGCGGACTGCTATGCTTTTTTTTGGTTGGAAGAAGCGATATCGATAGTGCAATACACGAAGGCGGGAGGGAACCCTCCCGGTCGTGAGGTTTTTTGATTTGTGTTGTAACGCAGTGAACCGATCCAGTCGGATAGCATCCTCGAAACACCGTCCAGGCACGAAATATTCAATCTTTTTTACGAAAAAAGGAAGGCTGAGCGGGAACCCCGGAATGACCGCAGCGACGTGTAGGTCGCCGGGCAGAGTCATCTTTCTATAGGGAAGTCTATCCCCGTTTTTCTCAACGCATCCTTTGGTGTATGGAAAGGAGAACGGGATCGCCAGATTGAGATGCCTTCCCCAAACGCGGCACGAGCCATCGCACCATCCGAGATCTCTACGAAACAGGATCTGTACGTCGGGCACAACGCAAGCGCGAAAGGGAGGGTAATCTGTATGCCTCGAGCGCGGCCAGATGGATAATTAATATGCAGTATCATGCTGGTCCCTGCATAGGTGCGCCTTCAAAATAAGATATGATTAGCGATTCCGGTCCAGTCCCTTGAGAAAAAATTTCTTGTGGCATATCGGAGGACAACATGAAGAAGTCGGCGACGGGCATATATGGACCATCGAACCGGCTGCCACATTCCGGTCGGAGCCGCGTCCAGCGGGTTGCAGCAGAATCATACTCAGCAAAATAAACAGCCCGGCTGCATAGTTATATAGTGGTGAAGCCAAGTCGCTTGGGGTCGGTGCCTTTCCGTCGAATTAGTGACTCGTTTATTGCACCATTGACTCAGCGGTCAGAATGTACGTTCATTGCTTACTGTGCAAGTTGCCGATGAGTAAGGGGATGTGCCTTGAATTGGTTTGCAAACGTCAGATCGTTAAGCAAGGACATGCCGCACACCGTAAGGGGGTTTTTGATAGAGAACAATCGTGATATCAAACCTAGGATAGAGCCTTGATCTTCTCAACTAGAACATGTTTACCTTTTGCCGAGCCATCCTCCAGCCGAGCCACGAAAATGTCATCGAACCAACCCTTGACTGTCGTCTTTTGCTCGTCGTTGCCCTCTTCGCGTATCCGTTCCAAGAGCTCGGCAACGACAAAGGCACCATTACCCTGAGCGATCGCAAGGGTCGTATCCATCCCGACGGTTGAGAGAAATATTGATGCAAATTCCGACGGAGAGAACGCGGGCGAGCGTACAACAGACCGTTCCGAGTGAGAGAAGTGTCCCCCCTGTAGCAGAGATTTGTACATGCGAGAAGTGTGGGGGAGATCGATCGGATGCGATCGTGCAGGATCTTCCGACGGATACGGGCAGGCGATGGCCCCGGCAAGGGCTTTCATCGCAGATGACTTGTCTGCAAGAAGTGTCAGGATATCGTAAACAGTGCAGAGAAGGGAACTTGACCTCCTTCCGCATACAGCATGATCTCCAGTACGAGCAGGCTTCCACCAGTATCTCTTGCCGTCTCCGCCCCGTTCTCCGCCACAAACTGGAGAAGCCCCTCGCTGGCGGCTTTTCGTATCTCACCCTCCCTGATTGCGTTGTCTTTTTTGCTTGTCTTTGCGCGTACAGCGTCTGTTTCAGCAATCAAAGCAATTTGCGCGGGTGTGAAATGTCTTCGTGAGCGTGGAACTATGAGATGGTAAAGGGAGCGTCTGCCCTGTGGGCTTTTTGCGAGTGAGGGGGTATGTGATATGATGTCAGAAACAAGCGATTTAGCAGTCAGTTTTGTATCGCTGGTGCGTTCCGTCAGCGGGGTGCGGACGAAAATGGAGAGAAAATCATACTCGATGACGTCGAGCGCCGTGAACAGCACCAGCTGGGCTTCTTCATCGGTAGACATTCGCTCTACGTGGGGCTTTATCACTTTGATGATATGTTTTCGGTCCTATTGCAGTGTGCTTGAGACATGCGGAAGTATATGGAGCGGGAAACTGACCTTTGCCGTGCCATGTACGATGAACGCACGAACGGCTCTACCACCATCCTTGGTGTGCACCAACTCGGCTAGGACATCTTGGCAACTTGTGTGACTGTGAGAATGCTAAGCTACCTATGAGCCTGACAACTGACCTTTCGAAGATCTCTCGGCGCAGTTTCTCTTGCTCTGATTCTTCTTCGATGCTATCGACGGCGGTGAGGAATTCCCACAGCGCGCGGTGAACGATCGCGTGCGTAATGGCGCCTTTTTCAGAGTTGTTAAATCTGTGGGATGTCAGTCCAAGTCTGGAACGAAGACGGTCGCACCCACATTGCTGTCAAGTTTTCTTTCAAAGCAGCAAGTAGTCGCCTGCGCCTATCGCCTTGGACGCCGTCAAGCAGTCCGCGAAATCCCTTCTTTGCAGCTTCGATATCTTGCGCCGATCCCCGACTAGTGGAAAACAGTGCGGCCTCCTTCCCATAAAAATACCGCAACAGGATGGAGCGCTCGTAAGCATTTGCATATAGCTCAAATGCGTCAGCGAGTACACTTGAAGCCTCGCGATGTAGCAAGAGTTTAAGGATATGTGGTTGGAGCTCTAGGAGGATCGAAGCGCGGTGCGATGGGCAGAATCTGATAAGTTTCGTGACCAGAAACTTGGAGGCAGGTTGTGAGCCCGAATAAGATGGAGATGCCTGGACGGTGACACTCACCCTGGAGTACTTGCTCTGAGCCAGCTCCTTGTAGTGTCCCTTGAGCTCTCCGGCGACTTGGTCCCTTTCCCTTTGGCCTCCGTACTTGACGATAGTTTGTATGATCCGACTAGCGTCGTGCTTGAGTACGATGTCCTTTACTTTTCCGGTCACGGTGTCCATCAGATCTCGGACGTGCTTTTGGCGCTCTGTTGAAGAGATATTTTTCTGACGAGCCAGAGACCAGACGCGTTTCGCATTGGCAATTAATTGCGAGTGTGGCTTTGCAGCTTTTCGTTGTTCCTGCAACGCACGCTGGGCTTTATGTGATTCCCTGACGACTGATTTATGCCGCACGTGAGAATGACGAGGACTGCAAGCGTAGCGAGGGGCAAACCGTTGGTATCCTCCGACAGCTCATGGTGCACGTCCATTTCGTCCGTTTCAAGGTTCTCTTCTGTGCTCTCTTCTCCACTCTCTGTGCCGTCAGATTCTTGATCAGAGTCTTCTTCATCCGACTCCTTGGCTGGGAGTGTCACGGGCTGCTTCCGCTTCTTGATAGTTTCATCACCGTGCTTGGATGTTGTCGACTCTGCGGTATGTAGTTTCTTAGCTTTTGGGCCGCTTTGAGACGGCGCAAGTCTCTTTTTTGTGCCCTTTTGCACGGCTGGCATCCTACTCGGAGAGTGCAGCGTATTTTCCGATGGCCACGACGTTGGTAGCACGTGACCTTTTACGATCGCGTCCTGCCACTTCCATCTCCGATCTGTGTTCTCAGCCTGCCCGTTCTCTGAGTGGCGATGTATCGCTGGCTACGACGAGCAACGTAAAGCGACGCGGGTGCATCACCGGATCAACTGCTTGAGCTGCGGTGATGTTTCGTCAAGTCGAGTTCCGAGGTGCTTGGGGCCGGTCCGGGGTTTGCCGGGCGCACTTGCTGCACGTCATGCGCGTTCGACCGCGATTTCTTCCTTGTCATGTCAGGATCGTCGCCTTCTTTGGTGGGTTCTGGTGAGATAACATCTCGATGGTATACAGAGTACCCTCTCGAGAGTGACAAGCACACCGAGTGTGGTGTCGCTCGTCGAGCTGGACGAGTGACCGAATGGCGCAGGGACGCCTCTCCGAGCGACGACTGCGCATGATGCGCTGATAGTCCGACCAGATCGTGGTGGCGTTCTTTCTCCCCTCGAGCCATGCCTTCTCCCTATCGGTAAGGTTCTGACACTTATATGGATTCCTGTTCGGCCCCCCCCACATCACCCTCACGTCTGGAAAATGATCTGACTATTTCCAGGTTGGCCTCCGTCCAAACGCGTCCCACCACTTTAAAATCCCCCCACCCCGATCGTCACTCCACCTCCTTCTCTTTGTCGTCATACGCCGTCCATGGCATCGTCCACGTCGACGTTCGCGACACTCAAAGCCCTCCATCTCGTCATCACCGATGCTTTGGATGACATACAGCGCGTCTTCTCCCAAAACACCCTACCCGATCCCCCCACCTCACAATGTTCCACCCCCGTCTATCCAAGCTCCCCAGATCCCTCCCCAGCACCGTCTCCGTTCCCCGCAACTCCACCCGCCTCTTTCCCTCCGACCCCCCTCTCGGCCGCCTTTCCTTCCCCCCCGTATGCCGACACGGGTGTCCCGTTTGTTGACTATCCTTCTCCGGACTTGCCTTTCATTTCCAATTCACTCAATGAACAGCTCGCACTCCATCCAGATGCATCCGCAGCCGCTTCCCGGATCGTCGCTGCATGCGGACAAATGTCGAACATTGTTCACAAGCCATTTCTCTCCCTCTGTGATGCAATAATGAGCGTGTGTACCCTCACATTCATCCCACGCCTATGTGCCACTCACCTTGGTCCGTTACTCGTTTCGGGTGCATATATGCGTGTCTTGCACGGTCCGGACCACCGTCTTCGTTCGCACTAGTACAATCTCCCAGCGTGCATGCGCCTTGTTGAACATCTTCACATTGCAGAGATTCTTCGGGAAGCTGAGGACAACAGGCAGTATTGTCTCGCCAGCGGACAGGAGGCCACAGCTCCGCTTTCTCATCTCAAGGTGGATCTGAATCTTGGAGCGAGTGAACCAGCTCCAGCTACTTTGACCCCCGACCCTGTTGAGTTTCGGACACCCGCGGCCAGAATGGACTCATGGCCTGGCTCGCGCGCGCGCAAAGTCACCGGTATGTGTTCCTAGTCCCCGCATCCACCCTTGTAACATTAATCTGTCATACACTACCTGGCGTGGTCGTTGATTCGCTTCATTACGCACAAGGTTTGCACGTCACCGACATCACGAACGTGATATGTTCCTACGCGGGTGATAACTATATCGATCCCAGCGACCTAGGTACGTTTTCGACAGTTTCGGGGCCGGTGCCCATCATCACCCATACCTACGAATCCTTTTGCTACCGTCTGCAGTGCATGTCCTCCGACTGCTCTCAACACACCATATCTTTCGAGAGACAGCTCCAGATACCTTTGCACTCACCAGGGTAGCAAGCCTTCTCGACAGCGGAAAAAGCGTCCAGGCAGTTTTCTCGAGGTCGGTATTTTGCTTTGTAGGTGGGTACTCGTTTGATCAGATTCTGACGTGCCGTAGCCCGGAGACCAAGTACGATGACACCGGTGGAACACCTGCTCTTGTCGCGTTAAGGTAAGTTGCATCAAAAGGTCTAGCAGCATGTATGCGCCTCGGCATGTCTACTTCCTATGGAACTGACGATATCGATATCTTTAATCATCAGCACAGATGAACTCTTCAAATCCGCTGCTTACCTGACTGAAGCGTTCACTGGCGTCCAGCTCCCACCACTGGCAGCGTCCACTCCAAACCCGTCCTCCCCTGCAGGCGCAGTCTTGTCTGGGACAACCAAGCTTCCGTCGTCGCCCAGTCGCATCATGAATGATCCAGCTTCCTGCACTCCCACCGCACGTTCTTCGAGTGTCCTCACACATGTCGTGTATCCAGAAGATAAGGATGCTCAACCATCATCCCGCTCACTTCTGTTGGCAGAACAATCCGACAAGGATAGTTCGCACTCTTTCCCAACAGGTGTCCCGATCCCGCTTGTAGTTGAACCTTCGGTAGCTCCTCCGTGTCCGGGCCTAGTCGATACTTCATCCCAAATTGGGAAGGACTGTTTGCATTCTAGAGACACGGCTAGGCGGGAAAAACTTCTTGCCTTCAACCTCGCTTTCCGCACCCATGAACCGCTCTTTGAATGGTTAGAGAACGGAGGTGAAGATCCACTTGGAGGAACGGGCCAAGCGGCCACCGCCCGCATCCCCACGGGGACACGAAACGGAACCCATGATGACGTCCAGCTTCCGATGCTCGATACTAATGCACCCAGTCGTGTACCACGAAAGTCGCATAGGCTTCAGCGTTTCTCAAAGGCGATGATGGCAACGACTGGGTGGGAAGCACCCAAGGCAATCTTGAATGGTAGGTTCTTTTGCCTGTGTTCTCTGCGTGGTCGATTTGACAGTCGACCTTGGTGTCAGGATTCGACTGGCATTCCCTTCCAAAAGGCTCTACTATAGTCGATGTTGGCGGCGGAATCGGAAGTACCACAATGATCCTCGCACGTGCGCTCAATGATACTAGAGTTGATTCGTTCAAAAAGCGAGATGGCGCTCATGATGGAGAACCGCAATCTGTAGCTTCTCGCCAGAGGTCGAAGCTTCCAAGCGATCCTTCGCTCATGGCCACCTATGAACCACAAAATAACACCGTGACTAAGGATGACGGGAACGTCCGCTTCGTCGTGCAGGACAAGCCCGTGGTCACCGCCCTCGGCATCGAGGCATGGCGCTCCAAGTGGCCCGAGATACTTGAGAGTGGCCAGGTCGCCTTTCAAGGTGTGTACACATACTTTCTTGTCCCAGGGGACGATACCGCCGAACTAATGCGTCCGGTATTACATAGACCAAGACTTCTTCGAGCCACAACCTCATTTGGAACTTCCTCACTTGAGTAGATATCCTGCGATCTACCTGTTGCGTGTTGTTCTTCATGATTGGCCGGACGAGCTTGCGCGATGCATCTTGATCAACCTTCGAGTTGCATCAAACCCAGCGACACGGCTAGTCATTGCCGAGCATGTCCTCCCCCTGGCGTGTGCAGATGAGGACGTCCCCGAGCATGTGGACACTGAAGCGCACGCAGGGAGCGGCGCAGAAGAATGGACGCTCGACTCCGTACTTGCAAATGTTGAAGGTGCTGAACGCACTCTTGTACCCCCTCCCCTATTATCCAACTTGGGAAAGGCAAGTGCCAACGCTTATTGGATGGATCTCGTTGTATGTCGCCCTTTCCTTGCTGTTTGCTAGCGGAATCTCTCACCATTTCTAGATGCATATCTCGCTCAATGGAAAAGAGCGTACCCTTCGCGAGTTCTGTGCGTTGGCACTCTCCGCGGGTTGGCGTGTTTCGCGCATGACCCGTCCTGAAGGCTCGTTATTTGCGTATCTGGTCTGTGAGCCAATCGCGCTATCGGACGATGCCCAGGCAATTCATAACGCCATCGTTCTATCTTCTGAACTTTCCACGGTTGTTGCTATTCCTCCTGACGAGCCACTGCTTCACTCTCGAGTGAATTCATCCCGTTATAAGCGATTGTCAGCACGGCCACCATCCCTGTTACCCTCTCCCATACTTGAACGCTCGTCATCGCGCTGCGCCACGCCGACGTTCGGATCCCGCGTACTGTTACCAAAAGATGAAGAGCTTCAGAGTCCAAGACCCAGAGTCGCTGAGGCCGCCAAGAAGTGGTTCAAGTCCAAAGGGTTAGGAATGCGTGGCGTCATGACACAGAGGGCGGAGAAACAAAGAGAAGAACAAATTTTAGCAAAATGTGGCTCAGCGAGAGAAAACAGTGATGCCCCCGCCTCTGCGTCCCCATCTCACATGCGTGTATGGTGGAAGAAGTCCCCCCCGAGCTCCACCAGTAACAGCAGTGTCGCAGTCCATGAGTTGAATGGCGATGTGCCTGAACACCATGCAGCTGGACGATGGGCACGAGGGACGCTCAAATCGAGCGACAGACTTTGCACACCAAGTCCTCGCTCGTCACCGGGTCATCCAAACTGGCCGAGCACGGAGTCTGCCACCCCGCCAATACCAGACGTCGGTACGTCCACGTCCCGGACCCGTCGGCCGAGTGTCCCGAGTATCACCCGCAAACTCTCGTTTGCTACGTTTGGTCGTAGACCAAGTATGGCAGACATCACCGAGTCTTTACCACCCCCACCAGCTGGGAGCTCAATGCCCTCGGAACTTGCCCCCCCACCGATCCTACACGGTGATACTGGACGGAGTCTCAAGCATTTGCCTAGCTCACCAGCGCTCGGACGTAGCGAGGTCGGTACCACCCAGATGACAGCGGGGCAGCAAGCGGGGCAGCCAGCGATCCCTCGGCGCCCGAGCTTGAGTTTTGCGAGCCAGCTACCACATTCCCAACCTGTCCTCAGGTCCGCCCCTCCGCGCCGTTCTGACATGGTAGAATCGCCCAAGTCGAACATCCCCAAGGCTCGCACGAGCTCGTTCGCGAGTAAACAGAGCTCTCCCGATCTGAGGTGTTCGGCAGAGCCGACATCCATTCACCGACGCTCGCGCAGAATGACGCTGTCTAACTCGCCTGGCGCGTTGTCGAGCACCCAAGCGCAGAGTGCGGGTAGTGCGAGCGCCGGACCCGATCCCGCTGGGCCTGAAGTGAAACGTATGCCAAGTACTATGCCTAGGTTGCCACGTCGTCTGAGCATTCCGATGTTGCGACGCAAGCAAAGTCAGACCGTTGTTCGATCGGACACGGAGAAGGAGGGTTAGATGAGTGGGTTTTCGATTGGTTGACCATGGGCACTCGTCCTATTTTTTTCTTTTGGTCGCGATGTGATGATGAATCGATGATGCTTGGCTGCTATAATATTGCTTGAGTAGGACTTGCATGCACAATGGACTGCTGTGATCATCTGATTACGTAATTGATACGTTCAAGGTAGGCTCGGCCGCCTTCAGACAACGATACGGAAATCAGTGTGGAGACCGTACACTAGATTATCACTGTGCCACAGACTACTGATTTTATCTGGCATGCCGACACTCAAGGATACCTCACACGCAAGCTCCTTTGCTGCTACACGCATACTGCCATGGACCGAAACCCACGAAAGTCCCCTCAAAGATCAGACGCGTTCGATCCATACGATGCCGCACGTATCAAGCACACCCGCCTCGGCATCTGGGACCTCTATGAGGAGAGGCACTCAGGGATTCCTGTCCTAGGCGCCTCGCGTCTGGAGAAAACAACGCATATGATCCAGAGCCTCCCATATGTATGGAGAATGCTCAAAGACGTATGTAGTATCCGACGCTGCTTGGTCTTGATAATGCTCTACTTTATTACTGAGGTAGCTGCTTCCCTCATACCTGCAGTCTCCCTTTGGTCAGTCTCGTTCGCTCTGGATGTGCGCTCATCTCTTTACATTCCAGCCAGGTATTCTGGGCAGCTTCTCCTCCTGGTATGGTTCACCTCACCTTCATCTGATCGCTTTATTTATGTTGCACAGGTCGAGACTGCGGTTGAAAAGCGCACGGTCGACAGGGGGGTTCTTCTGCATGTTGCTGCAGGGCGTATCGCTTGCACGATCGCAGAGCGTCTCCTGAATTACTTCAGGCACCGCACAACGCATCCTCTCAACCTCGCCATCAAACAATTTTATGCCACTCGTATATTTCACGCTGTGGCACGGCTCGACCTTCCGACGTTTGATGATCCTGCTACTCAACGTCAAATCGAAGGCGCTCGGTCCACGTTTGGGAGGACCAGTGTAGCATGGGACACCATCCGAATGACGTTGGGTATTCTCACGACTGCCATTCGACTACTGTCGCAGGTGTCTGTCCTTATCAATGTACTGCGGAACCAACGGGATGGTACCCTACTCGCCCTGGTCACTTTCTCGCAGTCGCTATTCCAGTGGCTTAATTCAGGGCCTACCTACTTTGATTCCTTGGGTGTGCTCTCCGTTTGTATTTCGCGCTCTACTGTTCTCGTGCTCAACCTATTATCAGTGTGGGCCGCAACAACGAAGGACAGCGATTACATCCGGATGCAAGGCTATAGTCGTCTTGTGGATACTCCCGTACACCGCAAAGAAATTGTTACTAGTTCCCTTGGCAAGCCCTTGACGGAATGTATGCCTCTTGTCGTGATTCAGCGAGCATCTTGCTGACCGCTCGTAGTGTACCAGGCCGCCGCCCATCGTGTCGGGGATGACGCATGTGATTTTTCAGAGACAAGGCACATCTATACTGTTCGTGATCGGTTGACAATGATGTCGATTCTTCGCGAGCCTCTGCGCGAACTGCCACAGGTTCGTGCATTCGTCTTTATTTGACAGCGGCAGTTATTTAACCGCAGACACAAGATCGTGTTTACTCTGAGAGCTGTTCAGTATCCCACATCGATACCTGTCTCGATTGCTTCCCTCACGCTCATCAATCAGACTGCTAACGCATTTACCATGAGTCTCTTTGCTCTGTATGGGCAATCATTTTCTCTTGCTGAGCAACTTGCAAACGTGCGGAAGCTATATGAATTATTTAATATCCGCAACCGAATCGTAGATGGGAGGGTATCCTTTCCAGAGAACCAGCAAGATCTCCGCCATGGAATTTCAATAGAATTTAGGTACGTACAGGTGTATTACATCCTCAACCTAGTTTCACGTGTCCTAGAAACGTATCTTTCCGATACCCTGGTTTGGAAAATTACGCCCTGCACAACGTTTCATTCAAAATCGGAGCTGGGCAGCTTTGCGTAGGTTCTTTCCTACGTCACTACGTGTTATCATCTCCTCATTGAGCTCTTGTCTCCTTATGCAGATCATCGTCGGTGTAAATGGTTCAGGGAAGAGCACGATTTTGAAGCTGATCTCACGTATATATGACCCGACCGAGGGCACAATCTTCATTGATGACAAGGAAATCAAAACACTCAAACTTGCCGATCTACGCCGTGCGATGTCGATCTTGTTCCAAGACTATACGCACTTCCCGCTGTCGGTAGGTTCCCGGCCCTCTCAATTTTTTGTATCCTTGATGATTTGATTCTATACCCCTTTAAGATTAAAGAAAACATAGCCCTCGGAAATGCTGACATCGAGCCCGACGAGGACAAAATACGTGAAGCAGCTCGCCTGGGTGGCGCCGAAAAGTTCATTGACGGGCTCCCTGAGGGATTTGACACTTACCTTGATCGGCCCGTGAGAGACCATTACTCGCCACTCCCTGAAGGCACCACTATGCTCTTCGGGCGCAAGGTAGACTACAAGGGTATTCGTGGGGCAGGCGCAATACGCGCAACAGATACGTCGATGTTGAGTGGAGGACAGATGCAGCGACTAGCCGTGTACGCCCAGTGGCTCCTGCTATCTCGTTTGCTCACGTTTGTTATTTTTGGTTCACACTAGATCACGGACGTTTATGCGTTCGCTCGTCTCTGAGACGGAATCTTCCGTTGGTCTTCTCCTCCTTGACGAACCGAGCGCTTCGCTTGATCCACGCGCAGAGCACGGTATGTCACGTACATTACCCTCTGTTTCGCCCACTGATTCGCTTACCCCCTGACCTCAGATTTATTTGAGAGACTGCGCGCCCTACGGGGAAACAAGACCATGATATTCTCCTCGCATAGGTTTGGAAACCTGACGCGCCATGCGGACCTTATCCTGTGCGTCCTACCTTCCCTCCCTCTTGCTTGCAATACGACTGAGTGGTGGTGGTGTATCAGGTACATGGACGATGCTAAGGTTCAGGAAGTGGGTACACACGAAGCCCTGTTAGCCCGGGATGGCGAGTACGCACGGATATGGAGGTTACAAGCCGAAGCGTTTCTGTAATCGGTGATCGCATACCTGCCCGTAAAGACTGTTTATGAATGGCAAGCGGCATTCGGGGCCGTTGAGGTATGCAAATCCAGTACATGATTGTCGTTGAAGCGTTACATGTATACTTGAGGTGTTCTTCCTACCAAGAAAAGGCCCGAGCTCCAAAATAAGCGACTACAATCCGTTTAGGGGCACGAACCAAGTTAGTGCACCAGACGGGCAGCGAAAAGGTTCAGCCCGGATTATGAGGCATGTGACGCGATAGAATAGCCGCGAAAATAACAGGTCTTCGACGACAGCAGTAACTGACGTGAATGTTAGCGTAGTGGATTTTAGAAAGTTGCATGACAAAACAAAGGTATGCAATTACACCTAGAAACACGAATAGGGACAAGTAGAGGCACTGGCGTCAAGACCCGCAGCCTGAGAGGGCCGCAGCTGCTTCTCGATTGGCCAAGCCCAAGGCAACGCTAAGAAGGTGGGAGAAAGGAGAGCGCGCGCGTCGGAGAAGGAGGGGACGAACGAAACGTCACGTAAGTCAGGGCATTCATGTGATGACGATACGCAGGTTCACTCAAACACTTCCACCTCTCGCCAAGAAACTTACAAGGGTACGCAGCGGTTTGATAAGTGGTTATTCGAGAATTTGGCTTTATCGCTTGACCGCTCATCCTCTGACCACGGCTTTCCTATGTCTCGCTAGAGCAGCAAAAATAGAAATCTAGGCTGGCAGGCACATCATACTCCGAGTCTGGCCCATCAGTCGGCCTACCGACCACCAAAAGTGAGTGCTGCGCATCGAATTTGAGCGTGTCAGAAATAAACACGCAAATTTTATGCTGTACGCTCAGGGTTCATTCCCCCATCCATATCGCTTGTGAGACCAAGCCATCGTATGGGACCAGTGTATTTCTGCTCCGTCCTGCCATCTTATCGTTGGGAGTTCAGTGTAGTCAACCAGAGACCGATTTTCCTGTCTCTCGCAATCACTGGAGTTAGAATGATCAACCCGCAGGATGCGTTTCGCTTCCGACATTTCGCAAGTTAATTGGTGACCGGTGACTACATCGGGCTATTATAGATGCACAGCGTACCAGAGTATCAAGGCTTTAAACGCTGTGGCGGTTAGGGGTCAGAGGACTTTCAATCCATCCTTTCTTTCACCCGCTCCCCATTGATCTATGTTAACCATGTCAGCTGAGGCCCAGCTCGAATCTCTCCTCGATATCATCAACAAGTCGGCCCGCCAGGCCATCGCCGAGTACAAGAAAGATGGTAACCAAGTCCCTACGATCTTCTCGAAGACATATCACCCCATCGACTTCGCGACCGATACTGTCGCACTGAAGAAAGCTGTCAGGGTGCTCGAGGGTGCTTGCCAACAGTTATGCGCATCGTTGGCACCACCTCAACACACCCTTATCAACGTGAGTCCTGTTTCAACGGAGGACATGGCTGATAACGTTTATGCCCTCAAAGATGACAATGTCATTCGAAGGAATGTGTGTGGACGTCATTGTGCGCGCGAAGGTCGCAGATGTACTAGAAAAGTATCCAGGAGGTCTTCATATCGACGAACTTGCCAAACAGGCCGGTTTAGAGAAGGGGCAACTTGCTCGCATGCTTCGTTTTCTTGCCATCAAGGGATGTTTCACTGAGGGTAGGATTCTTTTTCTCTCACTCACATCTCATGCATCTCAATTTCTCTCAGTCGAGCCTAACATTTTTGCAAATAATCGCATCTCACTTGTTACACTCTCGAGTTGTGATGTCAGCGCTCTCTCGCGCATCCAGACGGAGGATGTGTCGAAGGGTGTAGCTGTATTCCACGAATGGATGTCAGATCCGGATTATGCGACAAAATCTGGTTCAGACAAGTCACCGGTCATGTATGCACTCAGCCAGAAGGGTTTCAAGGGTGCCTTCTTCGATTGGATAGAACAGGACGTAAGTTAATTCGTTTGATGATTTTCATTTGTTCCGTATGTCGTGCTGTTAGTGATCTTGTGGTACCCTCAGGCTGAGCGACACAAAGTAAGAGGTGTGACTTCATTTCATGATTCAGGGTCTGATAAGGTTGAATAGAACTTCCATCGTGCTATGAGTGGAGTTAGCCATGTTATGGGCTCTCTTTCTGTTTTACATCGTAAGTGGAAAGCCGTGTGATTTCCTCCTGACTGTCAACATGATCATTTTACAGACTATCCATGGAATGAAGTGAGAAGTGTTTGCGATATCGGTGCCAGTGTCGGGACAGTTTCCATACCACTCTCAAAGATGTACCCGCAACTCAAAATTGTCAATCATGACCTGCCCGAGGCTTTGGCTAATGCGAAGGATGTGAGTACATGCCTTTCTGTCTTTTAGTCACCTTGTCTGTGTGTCGAGTCTTGACTGCAGAATGCTAATTATGTTGACCATAGATCTGGGCTAAGAAGTCGCCTGAGGCACTGCGAAACAACCAGGTCGAATTTATACCTCTCAATTTCTTCGAAGAATCCCCTGTAAAGGGTCAGGACGTGTATTATGTAAGTGCTGGAGATCTTTATCCTCCCTTGCATCGCGCAGATATTGATATTCTCCTAGTTGCGTAACATTATTCATGACTGGCCTGATGCGGAGGCTACAAGTATCATGAAGAACGTGCGAAATGCCATGGCTCCCCACAGTCGGTTGTTAATCCGTACGTCTTTGCTTCTGTTGCCGTTCGTTCCGCACCGATTGCATATTCGACCTGACGTGCCTGACTTCCTCTGGTACAAACAGACGATTACATTTTGATCTCCCCCTGCCGTGATCCCAATGTGAAATCACTTGGCGTAAGTGTCGCGCCCGAACCAATGTTGCCTAATTTTGGGCACGGGAGCAATCGGATATACCAACTGGACCTGCACATGTGGTTCGTATTGAACGCACAGGAGAGGACGCTGAACGATTTAATCGCGTTAGGGTGAGTTTCGCTCATGAGTTCTTCATGTCCTGTTTCTTGTTTGGAATACATCACCAAAATTGTGCTTTTTACAGGTCTACATCTGGCCTACGACTGGAAAAAGTGTATGATCTCGCCGAGTCCGCGGTGCTTGAGTTTAGAGCTGCCTAACGGGACGAAACCACATCGACCGTTACGCTGCATATGTATATTCGTTGCTCGCTGTAAGGTATCTTTTCAAATCAACTGCTTGGTCAAACGAGAAACATCCTCTCACATAAATAGGGGCGTTGAAACTCCCATTGCATGACCACACCCCTCGTGACGAAGAGATCCCGGAAGCGCAAACTAATGTATTCAGCAGGTGGGGATGAACCGACACCTAGCTAAACGCAACCAGAGTAACGAACAAGAGCGTCGACCAAAACATCGTGAGCGAAGCTAGTTGAAGGAGCATGCAGAAAAAATCCATGTAGTGTATATGTGTACGACCTTTACAGACAAGATGACCCTGCACCAAGCAAGGTGATGTATCATTTTACATTTGCACAAACACGTCCGGCAGATCATTGAACGCAATTTATGTAACTTGTCATCCGCCATACTCGCTTTGTACGGAGTGTGATGCCATCAATGTTGGTATGGCTGAAACATGATATGCCACTCGTGGTCCCCCAATTTCCTCACAGTTCACGACAGGGCTGGCTAGTGACTACATTTTGATATTGCACAGGGTAATCACGGTCTGGGATCTGAACGCTGAGCCATGGATATTGCTTAACGGGAATATCCGGTGCGCGTAGTGGAAAAGATCGTATTGCTATCTTCAAGATATGCCGGGTTGAGGGAGTGTCCGAGATTTGATCTATTGGCTTAGGATAGTGCGGACAAAAGACTCATAATTGATATTTCCATCACTGCGACGAATCTTAGAGCGAGAAAATGAGATAATTTCCACAACGTACTTTCCAATCTGTACCCCCTTGAGCAATTCATCCACCTCCTCATCCGACATCTTCTCCCCCAGCTGCGTTAACACATATCTGAGCTCTCCTGCTCCAATGAAACCGTTTCCCTCCTTATCAAACACCTGAAACCCGCGAATGAACTCCTCTATGCAAATTATCAGTCACCTCTTCCTCCGATCGCTGCACGGGAACGCTCACCTGGCGTTCCTATAGGCTTGAACCCATCCGGTCGATTAAGGACGGTCAAGAAAGTCTTGTAGTCCACTTCTCGCGGAGCAGAACCAACGATATCTGCGACCTCGGCCTGGGTTGGGTTCTGGCCTAATGCACGAAGGAGATCGCCTAGAGTCTCCCTTGGGACGGTGCCCGTGCCTTTCTTGTCGAAGAGCGCAAACGCTTCCTTATATTCTATCATTTTCGAGGGTCAGTGGGGTGAAAATTCGGACATGAATGTAAAGGCTGATCACCTGAGTTATCGCTCTGCATTCTGATTTCGAGTTGGAGTGGGTCGTCGTAGTCGAGTGGCAGCGGCGCATTTGCCGGATTCGATACACAAGGTGGCTGTGCTATGCGCAAAACCTCCTCACGCTGGCCATTTCTAACGATGGCGAAGAAATGTGTTCGCGGGCGATCTGACTGTCCATGATCATTGCGCACGACGTATTCGGTCAACTATGCTGGTATATTCGTAGAGACACTTCCAAAAATGCAGTACACGTCTCTCGACAGGTTCGTCAATTACATATTCAAGATGCTCCCTGGTTCACACCCCAACATACATGAGGCGCGCGTCGTTGCGACGCTGCTGGATACTTCGCCTTGCTTCATGGCAAAGAAGACATGCAAGATAGATCAGACATTGGTGGGATCACCCCAGTTTGCTCTCATTGGACTTGTCTTGAGCACCGTTATTAATATGAAAGCACAGAGGGTCCGTATTGTTCGATATCATTGTTCGGCGACATTGACCTCACAGTGTTTGTTCAAAAAGTAGAGTCAATTGTATCACCATATGGTCATCAGTGATGCATGACACCCTAACGTGTACGTTCGCTTCTGCCAGACGGACAGTCATTCCGTTAGACGTCGGGTGTCTCGTTCTTAGGTATATCAAGGACCCGGGCGGTTGGGTAACTGACAAGCTTTCCTGACCAAACAGCTTGCCCCTCGTGACATCTGCTCAAGTCTAGATACTTTCCCGACGTCTTCGCATTCGTGGACTCCAACTTGTTCCCACTATGCACATCAACATGGCCCGAACAGGGAAAGCCGACACAGGATCATCCCCCTCCCTGCATTCCGTCGCGTTCGCACTGGGTTCGAATCTTGAAGACAGATTTGTCAACATCCTTGCTCAACATCGTCGCTCAGGATGCACAGATGATAGTCGTCAATACTAGTTTCATGTACGAGACCACATGAATGTATGCCACTGACTAACCTCACTTTGCCAGTTGTACTTGCATGATGTGTCTATTTTTACGTCCCTTGTGTACCATTTTCATCACCGTTCGTGGTGCCCGGTTAAATCGAAACAGGCTTGTCTCCAATAGAACTGCTCCGCTTTGTCAAGACGATCGAGACGTCGGTTGGTAGGGTTTCGAGCGTGCGTTACGGTCCGCGTACAGTCGACCTCGACATTCTAACGTATATGTATGATGATCAACTCGTGGATACTTTCCAGATTGCCGTTCCGGCTTTGACAACCTCGTTGGCGAGTTCGCCATTCCACATCTATACCTATGCGAGCGCGAATTCATGCTCCAGCCCTTAAATCTGTGAGTCATGCCAAGTGGTTCCTAACTAAGTTTTCTGGGATAGCACGGCCCCGCACTTCGTACACCCTACGTGCAATAAGAGCATACGTACTCTCCTCCACAAAGTGGTATATGCTTGGCGGGAAGATGGCCCTCAGATGGCCAAAGTGATGCTGTTCCCGAACCACCCCTTGGACGGCACCACATGCGTCAATATGGATAGCATCTAGGCACCCCCGACAGCTAATACTGGACGGTGTCTTCTAGCACTCGTAAAACCTACCCCATAGCACACTCAACGTGACACGTCCGACAGCGCGGCGCCCAACGCAATGTGTCCCTAGTCGCGATTGTCTACATCGTCTCGGCTGAGCAAGAAATTCGGCGCGTTTTCCCCGTCGTCCGAGCCATCCGCACGTCCGCAGACGACGCAGTTCAAGTTTCAACCCCACCTCCCCGTCGACACCTTCCACTGGGATGCTGTCGAACAAGCAGTCCGCACAGGTGCGAACTGCATCAATGATTAGTACACGGCTTTACGGGTCGTTGGACACCATGTCTGACGAATATCTCACCAAACTGCGCCGTCCGGAAGGAACTGGCCATCCTGGTAGTGCTGATGCATTGCTGCAGGGACGTAGGTGCGAACAAGGACTATAGTGCCTACCCGGTGGACTCGTCCCTGCCATCCAAGCAGAGCTCGGACATAAGGTGGACGCGATCGTATGCGGCCCAGGTGGGGTCTGTCGATGGTTCGTCTTTGTCGACCCCCAGAATCAGGTTCAGCAAACCCGCACAGGGACAACTGGTGTTGATTTGATCAGACTGACCACAGATGAACCTGGGAACAGCGGGGGTATCCGTTATTGTTTGGGGCATCCAAGAGATCAGTGTTGGGGGCAGTGTTGTTGGAAAAACTAGATGCAGACATTCAAGGGGCGAAAAACAGCGCAAGATAGGGGTGGGCGACTGTGGCGGCGGTGGCGTGTGCTGTCCAACAGGGGCCTGCGTACCTGAGATGGCGAGATGTCATTGCCGTCACTTCTGCAACATGGAGTGGGTGACCTCGTGAGTCTCCTCTCTGCAATAGTAATCCCAACAATGGCTGATGGCATAGGTGATTGATATATGTAGCAGTCTGGTGGGCAATGCATACCTGCACTTCTGAAGTATGCACTTCTTGGAACAATTTCCATAGGTCCTTCTTCTTTCCTGTGTTTCAACCTTTGGTATTTGCAACTGGATGCACAGCATGAGAAACTTGTTGTAGTGGTGCAGGATAGTGGCAGAGAAGGCCACAAGGAGGCTTATTGAGCAAGTGGTGAAACTGGCCAGAAAGAAACAGGCTAGTTATTCTCACAGGAATATGTTGGTGAGGCTAGGGATGGTGACTTCAGCAGGATCAACATGGACAGAATACAAGAGCACAATAACCACCAACCTGTTGCCTAGTTGTAATCAATGGAGTGGCTAGCACACTAGGTGGTACTTTGATCTGTGTGATCATGAGAACTGGGACCCAAAGAATATGCTAAGAGAACTGCTAAAGGTTAACACTCATCATCCAGATCACACTCATCTAAGATGACAGGAAGTATTAACTTCCCACATTTGGGGACAAGCAAATATCACCATGTTACCTTTCATAACTCTCTACATATGTAAGAAGGATTTTAGATCAGCTACTTTGGTGATCATCATGCCATTAAATCAGCTTCATAATTAAATTGTAACTTTGTCAGGCTGAATGTCATTAGTGTGAATACCCTTGATAAGACAAGTAAAACAGTTAAGACAAATGCCTTACTTACCTTATTTGTCTCAAAGCTTCCCCACTGTGCCAGTAAACACAGTAAGTTAGCATTAAATTCCACACCTCAATGAACCCTTGCAAGGCAAGCACTTGAATAACATTCAAATATAATCACAAGGTACCACACCATATTAGATACAATTCCTTTGGTAGAGAGCGGGACGATATTCCCCACTTCGTGGGAGTCGGGGATCCCCAGTGCATGGGGTGGGAATCAATCTATATATCAGCCGATGAAGCTGTCAAACGTGTGAGAAAACGTCCGAGAACACCCGAAGCGAAAGATGGAAGAAGGCTTGACTAGGGAAACCCTGAAACGAGGTGCAGGAGCCGAGTTGGTCGTACCAGGCGGTGGAGTACCAAGAAAGCAGTAGAAAGTGGCCTAACGAGTAGGGTCGGTATGTATAGAGCACCGGAAAGTAGGACCAACTGGGCAGGACGTCGACGGTAATGAAGAGTCACTAAGGCCACAGGAACGGGACCTGAACTGGTGGAGTCCATGAACGGGGCGCGCTACGAGGTCAAAATGTTGCTAGCCGAAAGTGCGGGTCAGCGTCGAGCGTAGTGCGAGCATGAGACGAATAAAATTCCTATTTCCTGGGCTGCCCCATTTCACCCAACGAAGCGATGAAATGACTCCATCAAGCCAGCAAACCGGTCGTGCTCACGAGGAAGTCAAATTGTGTCCTAGAGAGCAGTCGGTCGAGCTTGGACGAGTTGAGGGGGTCCGAAGAGGAGGAAGCGAAATTGCATGAATGTCGACTTTACCGTGTCGGGAAATCGCCCGAGACTCCGCGCGGCGGCCGACCCACGGACTCGGGCAGATGCAGCCGCCTGGCAACGACTCATGCCAATCTCATTCTCCGAGTATTTAGACATTATACATGACTAAACGCAAACCTATATCCGACCATTGATTACTGATTCACTAGGCCGGCCATCGGAAAATCCAAAATGACCTCAAGGTTCCACCCGTCTTCAATTGGACTAATGTAGAATCACCTTGAAAATTTATTTTTTTGCTTGTCCTTATCCAATCACAATAGAATGGCTGGTGCTAGGGTCATCAAGCAATAGTGTTATACACATGGCTGCTATGGCCTTGTTACAGATCTCAGTCACATTTGATTCAATCTGTATTTCTCCATTGTAACGCTATGCCTCTTGAGAAGCACCGAAGAAATGAAGTGCTGATTTATAATGACCGTGTATAATGACCGTGCACTTGCAGAAAAATGTTCATGAACTTTGCTCTCGGACCATCGGACGACAAAGCCCTTGAAACACATCTTATGTACCTCCTTGTCTTATGTATGTACGTACGCTGACAGACACGGTTAGGTTCACCTAGTAACGTTTGTCTTGTTTTTAGTAGCTCGTGCTCCAAGGCAGTACTAAGTTCAACTTCATAAAAATTCACCATTGTACTTCTTCAGTTTGTCATACCTCCGATGGCCAAGGTCTCCAGAATATTAGCACGGTGTATACCGGCATATCGTTCCTTTAAACGTGGGTACCGTGCCTTGATTTTGAACCACTGATGACTTAAACGGACTCTCATTCGAATCTGGGCAGTTGGTGATGAAGAAGACGAGCGCACATGCCAAACAGAGATGTGGTGGAAATAAATGTGTAGATCCCACGACGCTGGGGCGGCTATTAGGAACATGGGCGCACTCAGTATGGACAGACCTCATAATTGTTCCGCGTGGTGTTCCTTGTATGCTCTTGGCAGGAGATCCCCGCCCTTACTCCGCCCTCACATTGCACGGAACTAGCTCTTACCAGTGGACGAAACCGGGCAAATATGCACCGTTTCCGAGGGCTATACCCATCCCGGGTTCAGCACAGTCATCAAGACTCCCACCTTCTTGCCGGAATGTCCTTACTGGTACCAGGCTGAAGCTTAAAAGGCAAGGGACTGTTGGGTCATTTTTCAGTGCATCCTCTTTTCTACTCGGCTCCCGTTGATCAACTTTAACAATGTCGGCTGAGGCCCAGCTCGAAGCTCTACTCGATATAATTAACACGTCGGCCCGCCAAGCCATCGCCGAATACAAGAAAGATGGCAACCAAGTCCCTACTATCCACTCGAAGACATACCACCCCATCGATTTTGCAACCGATAACGTTGCGCTGAAGAAAGCTGTGAGATTGCTCGAGGGTTCCTGCCAGCAGTTATGTGCATCGTTGGCACCACCCCAGCACACCTTTCTCAATGTGAGCTACGTTTCAACTATGAGAATGACTGAGTGATCGATTTTTGTGCTATTAAAGATGTCATCGTCTTTCGAAGATGCATGTTTGGGAGTGGCTCTGCGCGCAAATGTCGCGGATGCACTAGAGGATTATCCGGAGGGTCTTCATGCGGATGAACTTTCCAAGTTGGTCGGTTTGGAGAAGGGTAAACTTGCTCGTGTCCTTCGTTTCCTTGCCACCAAGGGATGCTTCACTGAGGGTAGGTTTCTTCGGTCTCTATCTCACTCATCTCTCATGCCCTCCTACCCCAGTCGAGCCAAATATTTTTGCAAACAATCGTATCTCACGTGTTACGCTTTCGAGTTCCGACGTCTCTGCTATCCTCCGTATCCAGCCCGAGAATGTATCGCAACGTGTGGCCATATTGCACAAATGGATGACAGATCCCGAGTATGCGACAGATTCTGATCCAAGCAAGGCACCCATCATGTATGCACTCGGCCAGAAGGATATCAAAGGCGGCTTCTTCGATTGGATAGAGCAGGACGTATGTTATTTTCTGATTTTCCGCTTGTTTCACATTGCTGATCCTGGGCATCTTCAGGGTGAGAGACGCCAAGTAAGGAGTGTGCCATCTTTCAATGAATCAGGGTCTCATGCTTGAGCAGAACTTCCATCGTGCTATGACCGGCTTTGGACATGTCTTGGGTTCTCTTTCGGTTTTGCACCGTGAGTGAATAATCACATGGGTTCCTCTCTTGATAGCCAACATGATTGTTTCACAGACTATCCATGGAATGAAGTGAGGAGTGTCTGTGATGTTGGTGCTAGTGTCGGGACAGTTTCCATACCACTTTCGAAACTGTACCCACACCTCAAAATCATCAATCATGACTTGCCGGAGGTCTTGGCTAACGCAAAGCATGTAAGCACACGTGTTTTTGTCTCAATAGCCTTGTCCGTGCGTCGCAAGGTGACTAGAAGGCTAATCATGCTGTCACATAGATCTGGGCTAGGAACGCCCCCGAGGCATTGCAAAACAATCAGACTGAGTTCATTCCCCTCAACTTCTTCGAAGGCTCCCCCGTGAAAGATCAGGACGTGTACTATGTAAGTGCTGGTACCCTTGAGTCTCCTTCGCATCGGGCGGATTTTCATATTCACTCAGCTGCGTTACATCATTCACGACTGGCCTGACGCGGAGGCCACGACCATCATGGGGAACGTGAGAAAAGCTATGGCTCCCCACAGTCGGTTACTGATCCGTACGTCCTTACTTTTTTTATCGTTCTTTTCACGCCGGTCATCTATTGGACCTGACACATCTAACTCTAATTTCATTCGCTGCATATAGACGAATACGTGTTGACCCCTGCCTGCCACGATCCCAATGTAAAATCACTTGGCGTAGGTGTTGCACCCGAACCACTGCTGCCCAACTTTGGGAATGGGAACAACCGAATGTATCAACAGGACATAAACATGTGGTTTATACATAATGCGAAGGAGAGGACGTTGAACGATTTTGTTATGCTGGGGTGAGTGTCAGCCTTCCTTCTTGTCTCTTGTTTGATATAGCGATGCCGACGTCTTAACTTTGTGTAGGTCAGCGGCCGACCTGCGATTAGAGAAGGTGTATGATCTCGGCGAGTCTACCGTACTCGAGTTCATGGCAGCCTAAGGGGGAGAAATCGCGTTTGTACACAATTCTTCTTGGAAATCACTTGGTACTTTCACTGGATTCTGTGCGTAGATATCTATTTTGTATCCCCGTAGTCGCATCCATCAACTATCTTAACATCCGCAGAGACATTCAGTAGATAGTTGTCCGCAGCTTATCACTACCATTTGCCATAGTTGACTTGTGCTTACGTCGTTGAGAAATATGAGAGGCAGCCAGATAACTCTGCGGTGCCCATGATATCCGGATTTAGATACATCAGACTCGACCATGAAGACCATATCGTATACTGATCGACTACATCACTCCCAACAAAACAAATGGCGTTTACAATGATCTTTGTGGGAAGAGAGGCCATCTCAGCGTCCCTTATAATTAGTTCTTCCTCCGAGTTCTCGCCGCCTCGCGTTTCCCTGCGACTTCCACCAAGTCCCTTGCGGCTCTCAATCGTTCGATCATGATCTGCTGGATCGTTCCCTCCGGGTCACTGTCACGCTTTTAATCCACAATGGTGGTACCATGAGACCGCTTCCGCGAGGTATCGACCATGACATTGTCATTGTCCAGGATCACTGGTACTCTCGGGCCTCTTTGCATCATTGATGTTGTATCGGGATGGTATTCCCTCTCATTTATCTCTTCTACTAGGCGTCAGTGATGTATATCTCGCGCCTTCATTGACGCTCAACGGTCTCATTTCGGACCTTGTATGGCCGTCCTGGACTGTCCGATGCGTAATTTATACTATCGCTGCTTCTCATGCGCTTGCAGCCTTAGGTGTGCGACTAGGCCTCAGCATGCCTACATTGTACGCTACGCATTAGTATGAACACCTGCTGAGTTTTCAACCTCGTTGAGGGGGCGTGGGAATATCTATGCTGAGTCAGCAGGAGGTAATGGCGGCAAGCCCGCACAGGACACTCTGGCCTTTCCACCAGACGTGTCAACTGGATCTGAATCTGTGGTCGATGCATGCATAACACAAAGAAGAAAAATCCGCACGATTTCATAGCGTTTGGGCGGGCGTTGGCTTCGCTTCTCTCTAACCTACTTTTTGTTTGGTACAGCATTGCAAACGACCTTCCTTTAACAGGTTTGCATCTGGCGTGCGGCTGGAGAAGGTGATGATCTCACCAGGTCTGCAGTGCTCGATTAAGGGCAGCCTAATGGAAGAAACACCACTCCATATACGTATGTCCCTTTATTCGAGAGTTTCGACAAGCTGTGCGATGTAAGTTTGCCGGGTTGAGGGATAGTGTCCGAAGTTTGATCTATTGACTTACTTAGGATACTGCGGACAATATTTATAATTCACATTTCCATCACTGCAACGAATGTCAAGTTAGGTTAGTGAGATAATATTTCTGACATTACCTTCCGACCTGTTGCTGTAAAGAATGTTCTGATCTGTGCTTGCTCTAATTTTGACCGTTTTAATCCCTTAGCTGACTCGTTGTCTGCTGGACAGAACACATCTTGGCGCGCCGGGCATATATCTAGTCTCCCTAAGCTGGCCCGGCATGAGAATACTTACACCCTGACCGGAACAGTCATTCCAGTCGCATAAATCTGAAAACTAAGTCGGGGTAGCCCCGGGGCAGGCCGGCCAGGCCCATCCGCAAAGATGAGCGTTGAGCGTTCAGTGAGTTCTCGATGAGCAGATTGTTTTGGTTTAGGTCAGGTTTGGATTACGCACCTACTTTGTGCCTGGGCATCCTCCAATCACAATCCTCAATTGGTTTGGTAGAGCAATCAAGCGACGACGTTACTCGATAAAGCGGTTGTTTCGCTTCAGATGTTTTACAGAGGCCCCCATGGCAAAGTCCTACACGCTGTGAACACCGGTGGCGAGGAAGGCGTTTTTTCCTGCACCAGAAGACTGGATTGTCCGCTACACCCTGAACGGCTATACCGCATCAGCTACTAATACAAATAAAAGCAGACGCCCTCGGATTATTAAAATAACTGTACCCTGACGCAAAGGGCCGTTGCACCAAAGATGCGGGTTACAGATCTGTCCAAGGGACTTTATCCACAGTTCCGCCACGGTTATGAACAATAAGACATGGAGTACTGAAAACCAACCCCCGGCTTTAATTGGCGGCAAAAAGGTGCGTACTAGAGCGTTGGATCAGAATAAATGCAGACCTAACTCCATCCTCGACCCATCCGCAGCCCCCCGTGAGATGAAACCGTTCATCAGCACGAACACCGTTGTGCTATCCACTGGTTCCCTTGTTTACTCTTGGGCGCTGTGCATAGTCATCCGGACTCCGGTGTCCTCGTTCGTCGCAATCACCGGAGGAGTCACCCCGGATGTTGGTGAAGATGACGAGTTTACGCAGCGTCCTCAGGTGGTATATCGGATTGAGGTATATAAGGCCAGTAACCGCGAACTATCTTTTTACTCATCTTCTCTTCCCACCACTTCCTTTTAGCAATGTCAGCGGAGGCCCAGCTCGAAGCTCTACTCGACATAATCAACACATCAGCTCGCCAGGCCATCGCTGAATACAAGAAGGAAGGAAACCAGGTTCCTACGATCCACTCGAAGACATC
>JBBPKT010000149.1:0-17702 GCA_038089395.1 Pulveroboletus frians
GGCTGAACGCGTTCGTAGGTCATTCATGCAGGCTGGATTGTGCATTGTGCCGACGAGGCATTTCAAGTGCCTCTCGCAGAGTATATTCTCGACGGTACGCCATTTTATGCAGACATTGCACAGGTGTTCTTCCCTCTTTTTCTTTCCCTGTCCTTTGCGCGATCAGATCCCGGCCCTTGTACACACGCGCCTAACCTTGCATATTCCTCCACTCGACAGATAGGTTTGTCTCAGGTTTCCCTTACAAATTGACTGGCATTCCGCCAACGATGCATATTCCGTTCTACGAGCCAAGCGGACTTACCGACATCGAGTATGAACCAACGTCCGCTCAAACATCTGACACGCCAAGCACGCCAACGAGCTTGCGACGAAAACGCAAATGGGACCAAGCATATTTTGACTCTCCTAGCGGCTCCCTCGTATTCACTGGATTCGATAAGGATGGCATGCCACGGCGGCCGAGGAAGCAACGCAAGCTTCGGTTCGATCACTCGTTCAGTCCGGAAGGTGATCGATCTAGCAAGAAGACGATACAAGGAACGGGTCTTTACTGGCTTCGGGATCCTGCCGACGATTTCAAGGACGGGAACGATGTGCGCGAGGAACAAAGTCAGAATACTGGGGCCAGCACAGTGTACGGTTCGAGCCATGCGACTGCGGTACGGTTATCGAACACGCCTGACAGACCTCTTGTCCATGAAGAGCCAAATGCGCCTTATCGACGATTTTTTTCTTCACAAGAACATCGCTCGGAACCCACCCGCCTGTCTTCGCCTGCCATCTCCATTGATGTGCAGAAGAGGATGCCCCCGATCCGCACAATTGACTTTACAAATCTACCGCCGCCCACCAGACGCTGGCGTTTCCCGCAGTCCAACGTAGCGAATTGTGGAGATGCAGATATAACACCGTCCGCTGAGAGGGCCGCTGAGCACGAGGCCAAGACGCCCAAGAAGATCAGCTTTGCAAACCATGCACAAGTGCGTGTGTATATGCTTTCACCTTCCCGGTCGCATGCGAAGGATAGTGCGAGCCCTGGCTCTGCGCGAGAGTGCTTCGGTGAGCCAAGAATGAATGACGAGGCCCGGATGTCGAGCGACGAAGTCGGAGGTTCCGACGGTCGTGCCGAGGACGCAATCAACGAAGAGGGTGCGATCAGGTTGACGCTGGAGGAAGTATATGCAATGCGGTGCCGTCTCCTTGAGTCGGCGGCGGAGAACGGCGTGAACGATGGTCAGCTCGCAGCCTTGTTTGACCTGGGGAAGACCTTTCGGGGAACGGCATTTCATCACGTGTGGTGAAGACGTTGGGTTGGGGAGTCGGGGTACTGTATTTGAACAAAATCGCATTGTCCTCTGTTAATTGCATGGTTCGCGGATAAACTTGGCTTGCTGAACGTTGCTCCGATCGTATGCTTGGATTAAAGGAAGGGTACTTGAAGATACCTCCAATAGCTTACAATGTTGGAGCAACAAGAGCGAGGGCGGGGGGTAGTGGCGGAAAGGGCCGGGGGAGTCGGTCGGATCTAATGATCCGATGTCCGCATGGCAAGGCATGTTGCAACGAGGAGATCGGTCATGGACTGCGCAGACTAATTCCTTGTAAGCTCATCAACACGTTAAGGAGCACTGATTTCTCACACCTGATGGATGCGGAGCTCTCCGTCCTTGTACACCGCAAGGAACGTAATGCGGTATGTAGCCACAACCCGACCCTGAGAACTCAGGCACTGTTAGTGTAACGCAATCGCCAGAAGAGGTTTCTTTGAGTTATGTTCCCCATAACGATTCATACACACCACATACCTCCATTTTATTGCTCCATAACCCAGGCGTCGGCCGCCAGCGGTACTCGTTGTTGTCGGGACCTCTAAACGAGTAGGTCCCGCCAGAGGAACCATTCCTGCGATGAACGTCGACACTGTGTGGTTCGGAATCGATTGTAATGCTAATGGGTCCTGGATCGGTTGCCATTATTATTGGCGGTCCGATGTACGGCGACTTGACGTGGCAAACCAGGACGCCGTGCTGACCGCCGGCATAGAGTCCAAATTGCCAACTCGACGCAAGTCGGGTCGCTCTTGAATAATATCTGTCATATCCACGTCTTGGTCAACGTGCTGGCGGTGGCTAAGGACTGCGGAACAGGAGGGGTTTGGGTCGCGTGCGTAGCGATCGCGTCCACCTTCACCTATGCGCCAAGTCACTCACCTAGGTGTCTTTCTATCGTCTGCTCTGACTACCTTGTCATCTCCACATATGCAACCCACCCGATAGACGTGTAAGGATAGCGGTCGTGTTTCGGTGGCCAGGATCTGGTCGCCTCGTCGAGGAGTGATGGCGTTCATCGTAAAGTGTGTGAGGGTCCCTTCCCGTGGAGAAGATGTACCCTGGAACCGATGCTACCCTCCTGCGGGTAGGTTTCAAATTCTGACGCGTTCTCATATATGAATGTACTGCGGTGAAGCTGTGTGTACTGATAGCTTAAGCGCTTAATGCTGAAACTGCACATGGGTATCAGTCACGCGGCGTTACGTAATGAAGGCACACTTTTAGTTGTTTCATGTCCGGACGAGAGAAGGCAAGTGGCGTAGTACCGCCGCGCTGTTCTGCCCATAAGTTGTATGTGACTAATGAATTCACTGATGGGCTGGCGGTTGCATGGACAGTTAATTAGTGGCAGAACCTTGGCTATTCTCTAGCGACCACCGTTGTCCGTTCCTTGAACCGGGTGGTGCAAGACACGGTCGTGACCTCCCTTGACTGTTCAAGTGCCTTTTCAATTTGAGCGAGACCCTTGATTACCTTTTTTTGCTGGCTGGCTCGGTGGCGTGGCTAGGGAATAACGTTGCTCGTCAGACTGGTCGTTTCATTTCTGGTGGTTTGTAGACTGAACTGGTGGATTCGAAGCCGTCCGGTGGCGCCAATTGGTCCCCTTGCAGGGACCCCTTTGTTTCGTGACGCGTGCGACGGTAGATATATGGGGATTCAGCACATTACTTCGTGCCAGATTGGGTTGACACTGACCGTTCGGGCCAAGGTTCGCAGCACAGCGCACCGTGCTCTATTGGAGCTTGAGATATGGTTGCCCTCGTTTCGTGTAACAACCCAAAGCGGATTCCTCCCGTGTAGCAGTGAGGGCGTCGATGACAACATGCAGAGGTCAAGTGAGCAACTGTCGCTGCCATATAAGGAGCAGTGGACCCGAAGAGCACAACTTGCGCCGGATACTGTACTAAGGATTTGGTATTCGTATTGCAGGCTTGTAGGTCATGAACCGGTCCGACCACGGCATCCTGACAGGTGGGTGAACGACAAGGCACAGGAACACGAAAATGGATAAATCCGCAACTCGCCATACTTGGACTCCGATGGCCATCACAAGCACGATAAGTGGCCACGATCTCGCCGCATCTGCACCCAAAATTGGGAAGAACCGGCGAGAAGTCGTGACGGTTCCTGATAGAACCCGCTCTGTATTGGAAGGGTGCCTTCATCTCGTTCCACCATACACGCCTCCTACCCTCGGTCGTCAGGCCCCCGAAACCACCGGATGCCCCCAGGAATGCCACGTCGTCACTTGATATGAGTTGTGTGCTGTTCAGAAGTGATGGGGTTAGGTGATACACTCCCTTGTGACCCATTACCCTACACAACATGCTTTTTTGCTTCCCAGACTTGGTTTGTGGGGATTTCAAAGTATAACCCTGTTGAAATAAATATCTATGTGCACAGCCACCTATTGGTTATGACATTGCAGATAGGCAGCTTTTTACCTAGTCTGGTGACCAGCCTGTCTAAAAGAGGCAATGGTGAGGTGAAACATGCTGTCAATAGATGGTCTGTCAAAACTGGTTGTGGCACAAAGGGATAGTGCAAACTCCCATGGGAATATAATCACTAGCCAATCACAAACTCCATAATTTGCATTGTAGTGGCACACAGAGTCACCAATCCCTGACTCCATTCATTCATGCAAAGAAAGTAAATTTGCCTGCTTTTCACATGTTGAGTCCAGTCAAGAAAAAGATAATATATATATGTACATGTACTTAGGGATCACCTGCAAAGTAAAGATGTCCTACCATTCCATGTCACCATTGTCAATATAAAAAATTGCTGCCTTTTTCATAGGAGACTGTCCCAGCAGCTCAATTACAGGGTTGACTTTCCTTTTTCCTTTGGCAGCAGAGTCCTGGGCCTTCAATAGCACTTCCATGGTATAGGTGTGATAAGGAAGAAGCTTCATTTGTTTGAGGATGACTGGTACATACACAGAAACAAGAGGAACCATATGGTGTGAACACATTGAAGGAAGATCGGAGTTATTGAACTCACAAAGAATGTCCTTAGTAGATTCTTTGGGGACCAAAGAGTGAGACAGCAAAAAGTGAGACAGCAGGATAGCAACAAAGGCAGCCTTAGTCTGTTGCTTACTTTTCGGCTTGACAACCTCAAGGGTTGAAACAGATGAAGCAAGAACATCAAGCTTTAGATGAGATAGGTTACACTTGTAAACAGAGTTGGGATGAAGTAACCAACCAGGTACCTCATCCAGTTGCTGAGTAACACACATGGCAACAGTCAAAGCAGGTGATTCAGAGGGACATGTTAAGTCATGCAAAAGCTGGCAGTATGTATAGTTCTCAAATGCAACAGATCCCATGAACTCAATATCACACTGGCTACAGTATATGTAGATGGTGACTTTTCAAGGCTCTCACTAACCAGGCACAAAAGTTTTTGGGTGATTCAAAAACACTCACATGTTTACAGGGATGATATGTATATTGGATCATAATAAACAGGGTAGTCAAATGTGTCATGAGGGTGGGCAGGAGGGAGGTGAGTTTCATCAATTAGACATGGTACAACACATGGAACCTTCACTATAAAACTGTAGCAAATATGTTAATATCCAACTCAGTGGAACTAGCCAAAAACTTACATGCATGTATGTTTACTTTCTTTCATATGTTGCTACTTGCGACAGGTGACCGGTGAATGTTTGAATGTTGAACTAACAGGCATAGCACAAAGTTTTTTTTACATTATAGTTGCTTAAGTAATCATATGGGCAAATTTAGTAAATAGTTCCCATGGGGACCGTTTGCTTGAAATCTGCTCGATTCTGGCTAAGAGAACCCTCCTCCATTGAAGTTGGGGATCTGAAAATAAATACTTTCCTGATTATCAGCTGAGTTTGAAATTTGATCAAGCAACTAATCAATGAACTAATTGAGATATGTATGTGTTCTGGACAATGACATGAGCCAACTGAAGTGTCTGAGCTACATATATGGACTGGAGCATCATTGCAGGTAGGGCTTTTTATAGGTAAACCTATGGGCATCAGAGACAATACCTATACCTATACCCACAATATATCACCACCTGCATGAGCATGTATAAAAAAAAATTGGGTCCAAGATAGCTAGACCTGTAACAACACCTATTAGGAGTTTACTTGCAGGTTTAACTCCTGTTACACTTGATCCTGGAGGGTCAGGTGTGAACTTGGCAGAGGTCCTAAGAAGCTGAGACAAGAGGACACCTTGCAGATGGCAAGGTCAAGGGTTTGTCCTGGTAACACCAGATGAGAGACTTCCTGGTGACACAAGTGGGCCAAGGACTTATCCCTTGTAATTGGGATGGGACACAGCCAAGAGCTAAAGCGCTCACTCAGGTGTAGAGTGAAGACACACAAAGAGGGGGTTAGGATTAGGTAAGCCAAGTAGGTCTAAGCTGCCAGACATAGGTGCTACTTGGGAGTTTATATACAAGGATGAAGGGATGCTGAGTAATCATATAGAAACTGGAAGAATATGAAAGAATAATGCCTGACTGATCATTGAGTCAGTGAGCCAATGGCAGAAGGAACTCAATGAGTAAGCAAGGAACCTTCTGGAAAAGAGGAGAACAAATGAGCATGTGATAGAAGAGACTATGAGCTTAGCATAACTAGAGCTAAGCAAGGAGAGATAAGTCCAAAGAAAGAAGAAAAGATATAGGCACAAATACAAATTGTAACATTACTCCCAGTTCAGGGTGTTGAGTCCATGATGAATACTAGAAGTCACCATATGAGGGCCCTGGAGAACCCATAATATTACCCCATCCAACTTCGTCAATGACATTGTCAAGGTCAGCAGATGCAGGAGAGGGTGCCCAAGGTGCTGGGACTGGAACTGGCTGTGATGGTCATTTGTGGTGGCGGGTGTAGTGGTGCAAGGGAGGTATGGGGGCATGGAATGATGGTAAAGATGGGGAGCGGCAGGAACAGGTGGAGGAGGCTGAAGATGAAGATGAAGACGGTGGGGGTAACTGATGGGAATGGAGGGAAGGATGTTCCGGACAGAGGTATTGAGGGTGATGAGGTTTCCTGACCTTGCATGTGGAGCAAATATAATATATGCATTCAGCCCTCCAGTGTCTGAGGCAGTGGCAGTAGTGGCAGGTCTTTCTGTAGAGTGGGTGATTCTCAGGGAGGGGAAAGAGTTCGTCCTTCCAGAATTCAAACTCTTCCCAAGGGTTTCGTCTGTTGGGGCTGGTGGTGATTGCATTGTCAGGGTCCATATGTTCTCGTGAGATGAATGAGATGTATTTCCCCTGCTCTTCTCTCTGAGCGCGTAGGGAGGTATAGGCAACATCCACCATGTATCTGTCCAGTTCCCTTAGCCAATCCCCCAAGTCCAGTTGGTAGACTAGGCCTCCCAAGGCAGCCATGCCCAGGTTGTGGGCAAAGAATAACATGGTTTGTTGCAAGACGAACTCTGGTAGGTGAAGATCTTTTGCAACCACTGAGATGCAGGCCAACTGCCAATAGGCTTGGGTGAGGAATAGGAGGGGGGATCCAGGCTGGAGGAATTGGTTGATGGGTAAGGCAAGATGGGAGTTGGTGAGATGGACATGAAGGGTGTGCTGGTATTCTTCATCAGGGTATCCCTCTCAAAAGTGGTGAGTGTGGAATGGGAGGTCTGGTTCAGTGGGAAAATGCTTATCATCAGTCTGGTTCAGAGCAATGCATCTGGTGGGGTCTCCCCAGCTAAAGGAGATGAGATGGCCTTTGCAGGTGGGGTGAGTGGGTTCAGGATGAGGGGTATTTTCATGGGGAGGTAACACAGGCGGGGTGGTGAAGTAGGACCCATTGGAGGACATGAAGTCTGGTGGTGGTGATGGGGTTATTGATGATTCGGTGGAGAGGCTGCTGGTAAAGGCATCAATAGCAGCGTGAGGCGGAAGAAATACTGGAGTAAGAGACTCAACACCCTTAGGAGAGGGCAGAGGTGATGCCACCCACTGATCATCAGCAGGAGGACTCTGGCTAAGTCGTTGGGTGATAGTTCCATGAGGGACAAGGGGGGATGTGGCATGGGGATGGGAGGAAGAGGGGTTGAGAGACATAACACAAATGGTCTTGGTAGAGATGGAGGTATAAGGCTGAGGAAAAACCTTGGGATGAAGGCGTTTATAGGTGACGAAATATTGCCTCATTCGAAAGGCATGTCGAGATCCCGAACCGCTAAGGAACAATAGGACCGCTCGCCCACCAATCCGGGCGGTGCCCGGATTGTACCAGATACTATACCTGATACGCCAGATCCGGATAAACCAGTCCGGATCAACTATATCGCATCGCTTGTCTGTAGTAAGGTACACGTGCTTCACATGCTTTCGATCTATGACATCTATTGAGGTACGAGCTTGTCACACATACTATAAAACCTTTTCATTCTGGTCCATAACACCTCAGTTGTTTTTGCCTGTCTGGCAGCAGCTGAGGTGAGTACTTATATACACACTACATTCCCTTCTCTCATACATAATAGTTCGGATCACTCCGGATTAACTAGCTGCACGCTCGAAAATAGGCATTGAGGATGGTCTTTGCATTAGTCAGATCTGATTCGGCTTGCCAAGAGTCTTTGTCAGCCATGTAACCCTTCTACCTAATCAGGAATTGCCGATGGGTTGGAGTTTCTCTGTGGCATAAGATCTTTTCAATTTCATACTCCTCTTTTCCTTCTATTAATTCGGGGGGTGGAGCTGGGTAATTTGGGCCATGGACATCGTTTTCATGATAGGGTGATAAGAGGGAGGCATAGAACACAGGGTGGATCCTCCATGTTTTAGGGAGGTGGAGGCAGTAGGAGATAGGGGATAAGACTTCAGTGATTATGAAGGGGCTTTCTTGCTTAGGTGCGAATTTAGGGGAGGTGAGGGAATATTTCAGATTTCATGCTTCTAGCCAGACCTTATCTTCTCACTTCCAGGGGGTGAATCCACATGTATTGCGTGATTTCATGACTTGGCATGCAAGTTCGTGGGATGCCAAGGCTTTGTCATGGAAGTGGGAGAGTGTGTTCAGTCTGGTTTTGATGGCAGGTAGTGGGGTCTCTGTGATGATCATGGGTAATGGTTTGGGTTCATATCCCATCATAAGGAAGAATGGGGATTGGTTAGTTATGGAGTGAGGGCGGTGATTATGTGCGAATTTCACCATAGAGATATGCTCTGCCCATTCAGTGGGGTTTTGGTAGCAGAATAGGCAGAGGTAGGTTTCAATTTCTTGGTTGACTCATTCGGTTTCACCATCTGTCTGTTGGTGGTAGGTAGTGGAAAGGCAAGTTGGTACCCAATGAGTTTAGCTAGGGATTTGGCAAATTCTGAGGTGAATTGGGGGCTGTGATCAGAGATGATCTTATCATAGAGTCCGAATTGCATATAGACTTTGTGGAAAAAAAGGTGGGCAATGCCTTTGGCAGTAACAGTTTTACATGTGGGACATAGGATCACCGGTCATCAGGGAGGAGGACAATGTTCTCATTGTCTGCATCATCAGAGGACACAAAGTCCAGGCAGTAAGACAGGGTATCAGGGGTGGAGAGGGCAGAGCCAGGAATGTAGGTGAATTTCAAGTCAAAGTTGGCAAGGTCCAAAAGCCAATGGGCCTGGCAGCAGTTTAGCTTGTGGGGCTCACAGAAATAAGTGAGGTTTTTGTGGTCGGTCAGAACCGAAACCACAAAGGGGGAGCCATGGAGGTGGTGGCACCAGGCCTTGAGGGCATAGATGACAGCCAGGAGTTCCTGGTCGTAGATGTTGTAGTTGTGCTCCGCAGAGCAGAAGGATTGAGAGAGGTAGGTGCATGGCCTGAGGTCACCATTGCCATCAGGTTGGAGGAGGACACCACCTGTTGTTACGAATCCCCTTGCACCTAACTTTTATCTTCATTCTCCTTTCACTCACTTTCCTTCATCCTCACGTTCATTATGTCACGTGACCTCCATGAGGCCGATCACATGACCAGTCACATGATGAGTCCAGACCCTGACATCATCTATGACATCATGCCTCAAGGTTGCCACATGGCAAACCCTAGAATACCCTAAACTCTCAATCTCCATCAGATTTCCATGGCAATCCTGCCACCTCCTAGATCTCCCAATCTGATCTAATCTCCCCTATGTATCCATTAGTATATATTGGATCTCGATCCCAATCCTCGGATCTCCGATCCTATCTCCTAGGACTACAATCTAGATCTCAGGGCTTGCCTCCTTGTAGCCTGCAGCTCTTAATATCTGTCCTTCCATTTCTTCATTATGCTTACCATATTACGTTCATTACCATGTATAGTAGTGTACAGCTTGGTCCGTGCACGGACCCAGGCAATATATAAGGCCAGTGGCCTAAAGCCAGGAACCCCAGCTTTAGCCACTTGTCCTAGGTTCCCCTCTGTGTGCTAAGGGATACTTCCCTCGTCCTCAAGGTAGCTCTTTGGTGGTCTCTGCTCCGGCTAGCCCACAATACAGGCACCCTTTCTCTCTGCTGGGTAGCTCCGTCATCAGCTTCCTCTCTTTAGGGTTATGGTTTGGTGCACTTCGAGGTGTTGGTGGTGATAGAGAACAGTTTAGTGGGGTCAGGTAGGAGCAGGACAGGTGCTGAGGTGAACATGGCCTTCAGGGTAGTGAAGGCAGTGGTGCATGCAGGAGACCAATCCCAGGGGTGGTCCTTCTTAGTTAGGTCAAGAAGGGGGCAAGCAATAGTGGAGTAATCAGGAATGAACTATCGGTAGAAGTTGGCAAAACCAAGGAAGGATTGCACATCCTTAACTTTCAGGGGCGTTGGCCAGTCAGTGATCCCCGTGAGCTTGACAGGGTCCATGGGGTTTAACTATCATGCCAAGGTATTCGACCTTGGTAGTGGCGAAATCACATTTCTCCAACTTGAGGTGAAGGTCAAGTTCAGTTATCCGTTTAAGGACATGACGAGTGTGTTTGATGTGGGTTTTCTCATTAGAGGAGAAGATGAGAAGGTTGTCCATATAGATGATGAGCCATCTCTCGGCGATGAGGTCATGGAAGGAGTTGTTCATGAAACGTTGGAAGATAGCAGGGAAGTTCATCAGTCCGAAGAACATGATGGTGGGCTCAAACAGTCCTTTGTGAGTAAGGAAGGTGGCTTTCCAACAGTCAGACTCCTTGATTCAGACATTATTGTACCCCCATCTGACATCAAACTTAGTAAATACTTTGGCACCTTGGAGGTGTTCAGCAAGGTCGGAAATAAGGGGGAGAGGGTAGGTGTCCCAGATGGTATGTTCATTGAGATATCAGTAATCCTGGCAGGGGCGTAATTTCCCATCCTTCTTGTTGACAAAGAAGAAGGGGGATGACTGGGGGGATTTTCCTTGAGGAAGTCTTTGGTGGCTTTCTTTTCAGCCTTAGTGAGGGGGTAGAGCTTTGCAGATCAAGGTTTGAATGTCTTGTCGAGTTCAATGGGGTGGTCATAGGGTTGGGAAGGAGGGAGGTGGTCGGCTGATTCCTTGGCAAACACAGATGCAAAATCAGCAAATTTAGGCGGGAGGCATACTTCCTTCTTCTCGATGAGGGCTTCGATGGCAAGGTCTGTGGCAGTGGTAAGATGTTTAGTGACAACTTCATCTTCCCACACTTTCCATTCCATATAGGTTGGCCATCTATGCCTCCCTCCCCAATCTTGGAGGTAGTTGAACAGGGCACTATTCCGATCTTGTTCAACATAAATATGGCAGACTTGAACAGGGTCCAGGGTGTTTGTGACCTTTGCTGCATGTTCCATGAGCCACTTTGTCTCTGTTGGGGATTCTGTAGGTGGCAGGGCATCGGAGATGGGGAGAAAAAGGGTGTTGGTGAACCAGTCGATGAGGGGGTTGACATCTCTCAGCCAGGGCATTCTGAGGATGAAGGGATCATCTCCACAGTGCATGACATGGAAGATTTTGGAGTAGGTCAGGTCTTTAATAGTGAAGGACAAGGTAACCGAGAACCTGATGGGTCCTCCTTTATTTGGGGTATCGTCTGCATTCCAAACAGGTACAGGTTTTGGGAGATGGGTGAGTGAGATGTGGTGTCTCTTGATGAAGGCCCAATTGATACAGGATTGGGTGGCCCTGGAATCAACAAGGGCATGGGTTTTGACTGGGTTTTGATGACTTTTCGACCAGTAGCAAGGGTGAAGGGGATTTGTATAGCACAGGGATCTTTAGCTACTAGTACACGGTGATTAGAGGAGGAAATGTGTGTCAAAGGCATTCCTCCTTTCAAAAACCCTTTCCCCATCCAGAAAAGGTGACTCTTTTGACTGTTTCTTCAGGGGGTTCTTCTGTGTCATCATCGTCAGGGACATCTTCCAGCTGAGGGAGGGTGGCAGTGACTTTCTTAACCATAGTCTTCTTCTTCCCTTGGGTGGGGAAGGCAGGGCAAGTGGTGGACATGTGTCCTGGTTGGTGGCAGCGGAAGTAGAGTTTCTGTGTCATACAGTGCTTTCATTCTTCCGGGGTCAACTTGCCAATTTTGACAATGTCTACATCCATAGCATCTGGGTCTTTGGTGGTGGGAGATGTGTTGGGCTGGAAGTGGTGATATGTTCCTCAATGCTTGTAGGCATCAGCTATTTCCCACTGGACAACGAAATGGATGGCTTTCTTGTACCATTCCTCAATGATGGTGGGGGGGGGTGTCCATAGAGAAGACTCGTTGCCGAAGTGAGTCTGGTATTCCTGTAGCAAAGAAGCTGGTGAGGATAATGTTGTCATCTATGGTACTGAGGGAGACTTGGTTCTTGAACTCAGAGATGTAACTATTGAGGTTGGTGAGTTTGGTAATCTTGGTGCCCTGCAGCCAGTGAACTGCTTTGGTGACGACATCTTTGTGTTGGAAGGTCTCTTTGAAGCTTTTGACAAAGTCTTCAAACTTCCCAAATCCTGCAGCAGGATCAGCAAGTTTCTGGGTGTGGAAGGTGTTGGCCCAGGTGATGGCTGAGCCATCCTTCATGAAAGAGAGGGTGAATGTGATTCTTTTAGTGTCTGTGTTGTATAGCTTAGCATTGGTGATCAGGTAAAATTGGATGGAGTTAAGCCAGGGTATGGAGTTCAGTTGGTTTGGTGGACATTGGTGGGGGTGTGAATGGTGGTAACTGGGTTTGTGCTGGGGTTTGTGCTTGGGTCGTTCTGGCTCGATGCTCAGTATTGGCAAGGAGTCGGGGAAGCATGTGATGGGTGGCTATGGGAGTGGGGGACGGTGGAGTTGGTTCCCTGGGGATAGATATTTCTTCAAAGAATAAGGCAGTGAGGGCTTGATCCTCGTGTTGTTCCTGAGGGGAAGTGATGTAGAGATCTGGTGATGATGGGGGTTGTTTCTCTTCAGAGGATTGGGGTTTGGGTTCAGAGTCAACAGGTGGGCATTCTCTGGTAGGTCTGAAGATCCTATCAGCAAGGCTGGGGGGGTTTTGTTGAGATATGGTGGTGGTTTAGGCAGTGCTAACCATAGCAAGAGAGCTTAGACCTTTTGTTATGCTAATCCTGGAGGGTCAGACGTGAACTTGGTGAAGGTCCTAAGAAGCTGAGACAAGAGGACACCTTGCAGACAGCAAGGTCAAGGGTTCGTCCTGGTAACACCAGATGAGAGACTTCCCAGTGACGCAGGTGGGCCAAGGACTTATCCCTTGTAATCAGGATGGGATGCAGGCAAGAGCTAAAGTGCTCACTCAGGTGTAGAGCGAAGACACACAAAGAGGGGGTTAGGATTAGGTAAGCCAAGTAGGTCTAAGCTGCCAGACATAGGTACTACTTGGGAGTTTATATATAAGGACGAAGGGGTGCTGAGTAATCATATAGAAACTGGAAGAACGGCTGACTGATCATTGAATCAGTGAGCCAATGGCAGAAGGAACTCAATGAGTAAGCAAGGAACCTTCTGGAAAAGAGGAGAACAAATGAGCATGTGATAGAAGAGACTATGAGCTTAGCATAACTAGAGCTAAGCAAGGAGATATAAGTCCAAAGAAAGAAGAAAAGATATAGGCATGAATACAAATTGTAACAACTCCAATAGTGCATTAGATACATACAAAAGATAGCAAGTACTACTCTAATAGATAACCCACCCATCATCTGGTGCATTCTCACTAGGCACAGCATTCAGGAGCTGTAGGAATCACTCAGCGACTGTCAGAGTCAACTGTTCATTAGTAGTGTTGAAAGCTAGCATGTATTAGCAGAAGTTGTGTACTGAATATGCATCTGGGGTAGCTAGGAAGCCTAGAATGTAGGGAATTGAGTGAGAGAGTCAATTAAGACTTAGCACAGCTGAGTCTGTATCTACATACATGGAATGTGTGAACTATTACTCAAGTATGGTAAACTACATTTAACACTTCCCCAGTTATGATTTATCTTTATGACTACTTTTTTCTTCTATTTGAATTTGCCCCTTTCCTTGCTTAGTTCTCTTTACACTAGGCTCTTAGTTCCTCTGACCACATGACTATTATTCTTTTTGCCTTCTTTCTTATTCTATACTTACTCATTGCTCCCCTTTTGCTATTCACTCACTGACTCAACAATCAGTCAACCTTTGTTCTTTTTGATTCTTTAGGTTTCTATATGATTACTTAGTGTCCCTTCATTATCATATATAAAACCTGCCAAGTAGTACAGAATGTCCTTAGCTTAGACCTACTTGGCACTTAACTGTCTATCTTCCTATTTGTGTGTCTTCATCCCAATAGCAAGGGATTGTCCTTGGTTCACCCACTTCACCAGGAAGTCCCTTGTCTAGTACCCCACTAGGATGAACCTTTGACCTTGCCATTTGCAAGATACTCTCTTGTCTTCACTCTAGAGACCTTCAGCCAAGTTCATGCTTGACCCTTTGGGATCAAGCATAATACCCCCTTGCCTTGTATACAGTGGTGTATTGTAGGCATAGAGAGATTAATCAATTGTACAACTGTCAATGAAAGGTGAGGTTCCTAAATTCCAAGCCAAGTTGTGATCTGAATTTATTAAACTTGACATGTCAAAGGTTCTTTGTGAATATATTCACAGAGTTATCATCCCCTGGGATATAAAACAAACCAACTTGTTTGAAGGTCATCACTGCATCTCTTATGTAATGATATTTGATGAGTATATGTTTAGACTGTTTTTCTGTGACTAGGTTCTCAGCTATGAACAGAGATTCTTGGTTGTTATCACAGATAGGGATTGGGGATAGATTATATTCTAATTCCTCAAACATCTGTTTGATCCAAACAGCTTGGCAAGTACAGTTGCTGAAAGCCATATACTCAGCCTCAGTAAAGGAGAGGGCAGTGGTTTTTTGGAGATGGGAATTCTATAGAAAAACTCTATTCACTAATTTCAGGTAATAACCTGTTTGTGAGTGACCAGTAATTTTATCTTGACCCTGGTCAGAGTCAGTGCAGGCAAGTATGTATGCCTTTGTCCAATTCCCCATTATATACTAGTGAGTAATTGCTAGTGCCTAGTAGATATTAGCAGATGTATAGAGCTTTATTTAGATACTCTTGGGATTGTTTTGCAGACTGGTGGTCATTTGTGTGACAGCATATGATATGTATGTATGTTGGGCCTTGTACTAACCATGAGGTATAACAGTGATCCTATTACTGACTGAAACCATGTGTGTAATGCTGGGTTGACAGGGTCATTGTTCTTCTCTAGGTAGTATCCCTGAGGGAGGGGTGTATGAGCTGGTTTAGCATTGATCATTCTGCAGTGCTCAAGTATTTTGTCAAGGTAATTTTGCTGGTTAAGTAAAATGTGGTGACCTTCTTGACATATATTCATTCAGAGGAATTCATGGGGTTCCCCAAGATCTTGACATTCCCACTTTTTCATAAAAGTGTCCTTGAGTTTGCTTACAAGGGTCTTTGAGAGTCCACAGAATAGTACATTATCAATGTAAATGATGGTGAGTACTATTTCCTTTCCTCACTTGTAGACAAATAGTCCAGCATCAGTTTTGAGTCATTGGAACCCAAGTTCCTTCATAGACTTGTCTAAAGTGTGCCACCATGTGAGTCTAGCCTGTTTCAGGTCATAAATGGCTTATAGTAGCTTGAGCACTTTGCCTTTTAAATGTGGGAGAAAAAACCCTTCTGGGAACTCAATATAGAGTTCTTCTTCCAGAATGCCATATAGGTAAGCAGATTGGATATCCAGTCCTGTAATATACCAATTTGTAAAGCAGCTAGGGTGTGTTATATTGTATATGCTGACCTAATTATTTTTTATCATTCCTTTCTTTTTCTGATCATGTGACCAGATCATGTGCCCATGGTCTAGACCCATAACATCATATGATATTATGCCTCATGGTTAACACTCCCTTTTAATTACCATCATTAATACTTCCATATCACAGAACTCTCTCACATTTATGAGATATCACATTCTATTTAAGTAGTTGTTCACACCTTATTGTATCACACCCTGTATGCATGACATGGTCCATGCACAGTAGTCATGCATATATAGAGGGTGCATTCTCAGCTGGTGTCCCAAGCTTTGGCTACTTATTCCTTGGGTTAAAACCTTGGATGATAAGTGCTCTCCTCAGTTCACTTCTCCTTTGCAAGGTCTTATGGCAGACCTTCAGTCACTCAGCTTCAGTGATTGTGCATCCACATAACAGGATGAGCATAAATTACACTGTTTCAAATTGTACTATAGGCAAGAATACTTGGTTGTAGTCTATTCCTTCAACTTGGGAGAAACCTTTGGCAATGAGTTGGGCATGTTTGTGGCCATCTGACTTTACATCAAAGACCCATTGGTTTTTTATCACTCTTTAGTTTAGGGGTCTATCAACTACTTCCCATATTTTGTGTTCTTTAAGCATTTGTAGCTCAATATTGAAGCCTTCTACCATAGTTCTTGCTCTGCAGGTGGTAGTTTCATTACGTCTCTGTAGGACCATTCCCTGTAGTTGGGAGAGGTTTCTGCAACAGTGTATGGTATTGCTCAGGCACACAAAAATGTGAGCAATGCTTCTCCCCCTTCCCTGGTGAGATGATCAACATCTTCCTCAGAGAGCATGGGTGATGTGGGGAGCTCACCAGAGATTGGTGATGTATCAGGAGCAGGGGCAGGAGCATCACTGACCAGTTTGCACCAAGTGGATTCCTTTTTAATGTCATTGACCTGCTGAAGCAGGTGTTGCTTCTTTCTATATATACATATGTACATGTATTTCTAGGTCTGGTTGGAGAATGATGTAGTTGCTCAGAGCATCTAGGGTGAGAAGGTGGGGAGGGGAATTGCCTGGCAGCATGTGGGGGTGTGACTGGAGGTGGAGCATAGGCTCCTGAGAAGGTAAAGGATTTCACATATAGTGGCTTAAATAAGTGTCCCAATATTGGTTCATTTTGGAAAGACTTGATATTTGCAAGATAACTAAAATATATTAGCTCTGACCCTTGCAGGGTCATCAATAGCCCTAACTCCTACTCTGAAGATGGGCTCTTAGTCATGTTATTTGGTTACTATGGCACTAAGATATAACAATTTAAAAATGGCATGTCATTGGGACACTTATTTGAGCATAATATCATTAGTCATTTTTAGTAAGTAACATAATATTCTGATAGATTCTGAGTTTAAACCTTGTATTATTATGTAATCTACATAATCATGGGCAGTATAAAGAGCAGAGATACTATCAAGCTAGCCTCACTTCACCATGAAATCTATTTCTGCCTCTGCTAGAGCTTATATTTCTTAAAACAATAACATATATTTATAGAGCTTGTACATAATGAGAAGAGTTGATTGGTTGCCAATAAAAATCCTTATATACATACACTGATCTCAAATGATTTTGTAAATTAAAATCAATTGAAACTAGATACATATATATATATTAACTTATAAAGAAGATAACAGTATAAAAATGTATATATCTATAAGCAAGAATAATGATCAGAAAATGAGAGACTAACACAGTTAAGGAGATACCAAAGCACCTAAGAAATGTGAGGCTGTAGTATAAAGTGAATAAAAGGCTAGATATTCAGTCTGTTCTGAAAAGCTCTAAGCTAACTGTAAATGGGTAAGAATGGGTTGGTAAAAAGTATAATATATGGTCTTTGCTAAACTGGAGCTTCTCATTGGTTAGAGAATAGTAATAATTATAAAATATCTAAATATTTTAAGTTAGTTTTGTAATAATAATAAACTCACTCTAGTAATCACAAATGCTACCAATAAGATTGGTGCTTGAGTATTGTTGATCTTTTTTTCCATATTCAATCTTACAAGTATAGTAGGTTATTCATAGAACTCAAGAAGATCATAGAGAATAAAAGGATATAAGAAGTAGTGAGTCTACAATATTACATTAAATACTATAATTT
>JBBPKT010000149.1:17712-35031 GCA_038089395.1 Pulveroboletus frians
ATTTCAATATAAAAGTAGATAATAAACTTACTTGTCCATTCTCTATTCTACAGTGATTTCAAAAACTGTTACAATGTTTGGTAGTTTTTTAGTGTACATGAAATAGCAATTGCAAACATGTGAATTCTGCTTAGTGCTGGTGGATTCATGTGATGTACAGGCTCTTGACTACCTGCTGACTTAATAATTATGTAATTTGGCCCAGGGAATGCAAAGATACATCCATTTTAAAATAGAAACATTATTAGAACAGTTTTTGAGTTTTTAATGTGATCTATAGGATTTAAACCAAATAATGGGATATTTCACACTTCTTTGCTTTTAACTATATTATTATACAATCTCTTTCTACTGCTCAAAAAAACACTATTCTCTCTCAACTTGATTCTGGCTATTCTATTCATACTATTGCATCCAAAACAGGTTTAGGTATTGCCACTATCTCCAGACTTCATTCCAAGGAGTGTTCTACCCTTCAAAAGTCTACTGGAGATCATCCATCTAAGCTTTCTCTTACTAATGTCCACCATACCTAGCATCTTCTTACCTCTGGAAAGGCTGAGACTGCTGTTCAGGTGACCAAAACACATTCTAATATCATCAACCAGCCTCTCTCTGCCAATACAGTTTATTTTCACTTGAAAAAAGGCTGTGGTCAAATTCAAATGACCCCTTCTCACTGCTAGACATCATAAAGCTCACTTGAACTTTGCTTATGCCCACAAGGATTGGACTATAGAGGACTGGACAAAGGTAATATGGTCTAATGAAACCAAAAATTGCCTAGGGTCAGATGAGTGTAAGTAGGCATAGAAAAAGCAGGTAAGGGGTTTAGTGTTATGAATCACTTGGCAACCCCTACCTTTTACCTTTCACTTCATGTCACATGACTGGGCCTAGACCATGACATCATACCTCATGGCAGAAATGCCCCTTTAATTATCACTGCCCTACTTTCATCTCACAGAACTCTTTTACAAGCATATACACTAGTCTTACTATGTATAGTAGTTTAACCCACAGACTCTATGGTCCATGTGCATACCTCTGCACTATATAAACACAGGCATCTCAGCTGGCATCCCTAGCTTTGACCACCTGTTATCCTTGGCTAACAGCCTTAGGTGATTGGTGCATGTGAGCTAACCCTTCTCCTCCATCTTCTCATCTATGAGACTTGTGTTAGCCTTTAGATAAGTCAAGGCCAGTGGAGTGTGCCTGTCACATAGTTTGCAACACTTGGTCAAAGCTAAGGCAAATGAGATATCTTGTTGTCAAATCTATCAAGATCAGATTGATTAGATCCCTATCAGAAGAACTCAAGAAAGAAACAAAGTCCATAGTATATATACGGCTGCTGGGCCCAAGCATAAAAAACACAGTGGGAAATCATCTCAAAGTGAAATCATTATGGCCACACCAGGATTCAAAGTTCTTGATCAAGTATATTTAACCCACCATTTCTCTTCTCTGTTTGCCTCTTTACTTACCAGATCAACATAACTACCATATTCCTTTGCCTATGGTGGTTGAAAAACAAGTGGCAGCATTGAGATCAGCATTGCAGAACTCTATCAACATCTCTCATACATTGCATGATCTCTTTCATGAAATATGGTTGACAATGTGGAAGAGGTCATCTGGGAATCATATTCCATGTCCAACAGAATGCCTCCTTGTTCTCATTACCTTGGAAAAAGATGGTAGACATCAAGAACCAAAGGATGTCACTGGCTATCTTGCAAAATTCCAATTCTGCATTTGCCTTACCTGCTTGAAGGAAATAAAGTGCCTGGCAGCCATCCAGTTCAATGGTGATGATCATGAAGCCTGCAGCTGCCTTCTCCCGTAGTTTACTGAGAAAACCAACTCTTCTTTCAGTTGAATGTGTTTCTTGCAACACTATATATCCTCTATTGCCTTTTAAAATCAATTAATCAACAAGGAAAGAAATATTTGAGATTCATAATTTTCTTGTGGATCTGGTGAGTTGAGCCTTTGCAAGACCAAGTCATCTGTGACCTTCAAGAGTGCTAGTGCTTCATTGAAATAATTTTCAACAGCCCTCCTAATTCTCAGAGAATGGAAACAGTGCCAGGCAATATGCAAAAGCAGACCACAACAGCTGCTCTCCATCATGTCTTGCTCATGAGTCCCTTAGCTCAGGAGTCAGAGTTCTCATCCACAATATAACCAACAATGAACTAGCTGCTGCATACTTGGCATTGCAGGAGAAAGAAAGTGAAGATCATGCCAAATGGTATTTCAGGCAATACACTGACTAGGACAAAGTCAGAGGCCAACTCAGGTATAGCAAAGGGGACCAATCCTGATATCCATGTTATAGAATTTCTCCCTTGACGGTTGATGAGGATGCAGGCAAGGAAATGGATGTTGATGATAGGATGGGTATGGATATTGATAAGCACCAGAGACTAACCCTTCATGTCTCTGCAGTATCTCAGATACCCTCTGTCTGTAGTAGTTGACCCTTAGGATCAAATTTGTAATCAAACAATGTTCATAGTGTTATATACTCCAACTTGCACCCATAGTCTCAGATTATACCCATTTTTTGTGTGACATCTAGCAGCAGTTCACAAGCATACTCTCTGGAATATAAGACATTTTGTCTTCTATACATTCCTAGCCCCAGCCATGAAAGGGATAGCCACCCAGGTGCTGACCTTGGGTGAATTTTACCTAACATTTTATGGCATCAATATGAGCAAATAAAACATCTCAACAGAGCTTTTTTTCGAGCAGCCAAGCAACTGAAAGATATGCCAGCAGACAAGATCAGGGTAGAAATCATAGAATAGGTAAGTAAATTACAACATCATATTCTGAAATTGTGCTAATCATTATAACTAGTTATGGACAATGCTATGCATATCTGAGCACAAGGAAAGAAACATAAATTCTTTTGGTATCCAGTACATGAACTGGAGGGCTTCCAATCAACCCTTTGTTCACCACAAGAAAAAATACAGAGCTGGAACTTTATTGTATTGAGGGACTGTATCATTAGTGGGCTCAATTACATGATTGGCCATATATATATGTGGAATATCACCATTTGACATCATCATTGAGCTAATAACAATAGTCTCATGGATGAAAATCAATATGGATTGGATGAGAATGCCCTCTGTAGCTTTGAGAGCAATATAAAGGTCCTTTGGAGCAAAGTTAATATCTGGCTGCCAATTCTGCAGGTACAGCTACAGCACACAAACAACAAATGGTTACTTTCCTTAATAGAATAGCTGTGACACATGATTGGAAATGATCATTTACAACCATAATAGAGGAGGGTGATGTTATACCCTTTGACAAGGTTCTGAAATGCACCCACAGCAATGATGGAAGTCATGTTCTACTCCTGGAAATATCTGTTTCAGATGATGCCCCTGATGCTATGAATTATAAGGAAGTACTAGCTGGAGCCTGCACCTGAGAAAATATAGGAAGGCTCAAGACATCTGCAGAACAATTCTGGATCTTCAAGGAATATGTTCTAACCCTCCTGCAGCTTAGAGAGTGGCAGTTCTTTCTAATTGGAGGGTAAATTATTAATGTTGTGCATATGCACAAGAACTATGAGATCAGGAAGTGGAGCAGTCAACCAGTCACCTTGTATTATATAAAGGATGAGATAAGGTAATGTAAAAATATAGATCCTTCTGAGCTCTAAACCCAAGACATTACAGAGTGGTATAGGAAAAGTGCAAATTAGACAGTATCAAGCCCATGGAAGTGATGCTTGTAAAACCACCTGGAGGAGACTAGCCCTTGTGAACAAGGTATATCCAAGATATATAGTTTTGTGGACAGCACATTCTATGAGCTGGCTGTTAAGGAAAGTAACATTCATGGGTTATGGAACTCAATTTCAGTCTTTTGCAGAATAGATATTAGGTTGATCTTTGATGAAGCTGGTGAGCCAAGTTACTTTATTAATGAGGTTGAGTGGATGCCAACAGCAAGTCTGTGGTTGAGGATGGACAAGCTCACAGAGCAAAAGATCATGATCAACACTTTTGCATACCTATCTGATAGAGCTACTTAACCCCTATTTGTTTTAATCATTCATTATTTACCTAGATTATTTCATCTGTTCATACATACATAGCTAGAAGGTTATGACTGACACTAGCAGTATGCAGAGCTATGTGTCCCAATTATCAAATATGGATGTGATATTATAGTTGTAGTTTATTATCATTTAGAAAGAGAGTAGCTCACCTCAGTCATTATGTGCAGATGAGCACTATGCTACTTGGTCAGAAAGGGAGCATTGAATATATGAAAAGGGACACTATGTATATGGGGGAACAAATAACATACAATACTGTGCCTTCTCCACTGGGAGACATTGTCATATCTAGTTCAATCTAGACCCTCAGACCCAACTTTAGACCCAACTCCAGACAGGTTTATCCCTCTTTCTTCCCCACATTCCATATATGCAAATGGCTCCCTGATTGCAATCCACTTGGTGTCATCATATCATGCATACCACTTATTTTCCAAAAAAAAAAAAAAAAACTTTATACCAACCAACAGACTGCTCCTTGTTTTTCTCCCAGTTTCATCATCAGATCATCTAATGCTATCAATCAAGTCCAGGACCCAGCATTCTTCAAGAATGATAGAACTGGGTTACCATTCCAACTTGGCAAGCCCTCATGATGCATTGTTGAATGGCAGCACCATTGTATGCTGGTCCACCCATTGGCTTTAGCCTTCTTTGATTGATTAAATTACATCCACCCATGGACATTGGTATAACCCTTGCACCTCCATCACTCTATACAACCTTATTTGATGCAGACTCATCAATACCACAAGAGTATTAACTTGCAGTGGTTCCAAATTATGGTAGTGAGGTAAGTAATAGTGGATACCAGACATCAACATTATTACTGTCTATTGATCACTTATGTATTATCTGACTGCTAACAATATATATTAGAGTGTTACAACTATAATAAAACAGCACCAATGCAAAGCACACATGCCAGACCCCCAGCAACCCATTCTGCTGCCATTGATATTACCTAACTTGGTTGCACCTATGCTGCAATATGCCTCTTCCAAAGAACAGCTCAAACTATTTATTGCAAAATTTAAGAAGTCTATTCACCAAATGATGTTCACCATAGATGCAATACCAACTATGAAAAGGGACTGAGATGACTAGCTTTATAATATTGTGACTGCCACCACTACAGAGGTTTTAGGTTCCACACCCCACCCAAGGATGCAACACCACTGTGTAAATATCATGTGGGAGGCATGTGCAGCCTTTCACCAATATACAGATGATATGGTCAATTTATTTATTCTTTGGCATATAGCTCCCAATCCAGAGTTCTCTTGACAGCATATTCTATCAGTGTAACCTAATCCATTCTATGCTCAGTCAGCAGCAGTATTCATATTTTCATAATTTTGATGAAGTAAGTGATAAATTTGCTTCAACTAGTTGCACTGAATAAATCTATATACAATTCCAGATGATAAGCACTATCTGGTACTTCAAGCATGACAGCATTGCTTGTGTGATCATGAAAATTATTTGAATGGAATTGGGCTGCCATGAAATCTTGCTACCAAACTCAATGGTGCTATTAGTAGCTCTGATAGCCATCTCATTTGTTACCACTCTCAAATGACACAGTGAAGGTGCTGTTGGTTCATATTGCACTGCACATGAATTCATAGAGATATATCATGCCATATTTCATTTCATTAACTCTACAGTACTGGGTGATAATATTTCTAGAACTCTTTTCATACAATTCTGTGAGCTAGTTATATTTCATGGTACTATCATATACAGGGACAGTGTAGTCAGCACTGAGAACCTCAGCAATTTTTAGTCTCATAATAAATCATGCTTGATTGATTGGCTCATCATAAAATAAGAAAATTAGTCATGAGATAAATTTTGGGAATAAAAGTCCATTAATTGGAAGATAGTTTTTTACAGAATATAATGCATATAAGCCACCAAATCTCATATGATGGGTGTTTCATTTCAAGGGCTTTTCAGATAATGTATCTTTGTATCTCCTGGGCCAAATTACATAATCATTAGGTCATCAGATAGTCAAGAGTCTGTACATCACATGATTTCACTAATACTAAGCAAAATCCACATACCTGCAACTGCTATTTTATGTATGTAAACTACAACTACTAAAAATTGGAACAGTTTTTGGAGTCACTGTATGACAGAATTTGAGACATTGAAAAATCAGTTCACTATTAAGATAAAAGCTAATGCAGCTTTCATAGGTGAACCCTGGCAAATCAGAGAATATATTCTCTGTTTCAAGCAATTGATATTGCTTGTAAGCTTTACTAATGGTTAATGACCCTGGTGATCTCTTGTATCTAAATATATCTCATATATATTTGTGAATAGTGATAGTACTATCAATTATCTATCAAATAATTTAGTTTTTGTTAAAGAACTTATAAAATTCACTTATAAAATCCACCAATAAGATTGATTCTGAATGTTTCACCATTTTATTTTATTCTCTTAGTCTGAATCCAAAAAAATATTTACAGTGATTTCAAAAACTGTTCCAATATTTGGTAATTTTGTAGTATACTAAAATAGCAGTTGTGAGCATGGGGATTTCATTTAGTGTTGGTGTGATCATGTGATGTACAGACTTGTGGGTACCTGCTGACACAATAATTATGTAATTTGACCCAGAGGATGCAAAGACACATCTGTTACGCTTGATCCCGAAGGGTCGAGCGCGAACTTGGTAAGATCCTAAGACACTGAGGCAAGGGGGTACCCTACAGGCGATAGGGTCAAGGATTCATCCTGGTGGGGACCAGACGGTTGACTACCCGTTGAAGCGGGTGGACCAAGGACAATCCCTTGTGATCGGGATGGGACACAGGCAAGAGCTAAAGCGCTCACTCAGGTGTAGAGCGGAGACACAAGAAAAGGAATAGGATGTTATAATCCAAGTAGGTCTAAGCTGGGGATACAGAAAGACTACTTGGGGTTTATATACAAAGACGAGGAAGTGCTGAGTAAGTGTATGGAACGTGAAAGAACATGAAGGAATAATCGGCTGACTGATCGTTGAGTCAGCGGACCAATGGCAGAAACGTAGCAATGAGTAATCAGGGAACATTCTAGAAAGTGAAGGGAGGAACGGGTGTAAGATCAGGGGAACTACGAGCTTAGCGTAAGGAGAGCTAAGCGAGGAGAGACAAGTCCAAAGAAAAAGAGTGAGAGAAAACGACAAATTGTAACAACATCCATTTTAAAACAGGAATACCATTAGAACAATTTTGGAGCTTTTAATAATAACCAGGATATCTGAGATATATTAGTAATTTGTGTATCCTCCTTTGGCCTTGAAAACTGCCTGAACCCTTCTGGGCATACTCTCAATCAATGTCTAACACTCCCCAGATACTATAATCTACTATTCCATCTCAGTTCTTCTTTATACATAACTCATGTATTCCATCAGGAGGGTTTTTATACTTTGCAAGTCTTCTTTTGAGGTCACCCCAGAAGTGTTCAATAGGGCTTACTGTAAGTCAGGAGACTGTGCAAGCCAAACCATACTTCTGAACTCTTGCTCCTCTAGCCAGTTTTTGATCTTTTTGTAGATATGCTTGGGGTCATTTTCTTGCTGAAAGATGATGTCAGAAGAATTAGGCCTATAATTCTGCAGGGTGCCCAGTAGATCCTCCTTCAAAAATTGAAGATATAGATCCCCATCCATCCTACCATCAATCTTGATAGCATAGTTAACTCCCTTCTAAATTATACACTCCCACTGTTATGAATCCCTCTTGCACCTAATCTTTTACCTATACTCCCTTCTATCACTCCATAAGGCCAATTACATAATGAGTCTAGACCATGACATCATCTATGATGTCTTATCTCAAGGCTATCACACATAAAACACCTTAGATCTCCCTAGTTAGATATCCTGATCCTTATCCATGGATCTGATCACTAATCTCAATCCCTGAATCCCACCTCCTATCTATTATCTAGATCCAGAGTCACCCTTAAAGCTTTCTTATATAGCATAGCCTATTTAATATCCACTTCTTGCCTTCTATTCCTTCTCACAGTCATTACTATACTTATCATGTACAGTGAGCAACAAAACTGACCCAATGTTTGCATTATTTTGATTGTTGAGCTAATATCTAAAGAACTACTAAATAAAGATCCCTAAACCTTACCCTTGGTAGAAAGCCCTGATAAAGGACTTTCCAAACATATATACATTGCTTAGCTGCATGCTCAAAACACACCTATCAGAGACTCAAGGGGTCAGATTGAGTTTGAAGACTGTCTATGTCAATATTCAAACTAAGGTATCTATCTACAATAGGAGTGCAGAGACTTATATACAGATGTAAACATAGGTATTACTAATGTTCTGGGGGATGGATGCTAAGTAGACCAGAGCACAGGAATGGAGGGTAACTGAGAGTGGGACTAGTGGCTATATACTGTTAAGCAAGGAATAGGACATAAACATAGAGAACAAGGAATACTAAATATAGGAATCCAGAGTACTAGAGGTGCAAGCCCATTAAGAATACACCAGAGGTCAAGGAAGTGTGGTATGTACTGCAAATACACTCAAATTCATATATAGTGCTACACATGTTTCATAAACAGATTGGGCACTGTGGTCTGATATAAGAGTGTAAATAAAGAATAAAAAACCATAGTGCATACAGCAAAAAAATTACAGGAATATCTGAATGGGGAAAATCAGCTAAAATTTCCACTAGTCAGAAGGATAAATCAACTCATTCTTTAGAACAGCTCCCCTCCATGATTCTGAGTGTTATTGTCATATATCACATTGTCTATCATATTGGAATTAGAATCTTCTTCCATGAGTGCTGTTACACTTGATCCCAAAAGGTCAAATGTGAACTTGGCTAAAGGTTCTAAGATCAAAGACAAGGGGTTATCTTATGGATGGTAATGTCAAGGGTTTGTCCTAGCAATGGCTAGATGAGAGACTGTCCATTGAAGCAGGTGGACCAAGGACAATCCCTTGTTATCAGGATAGGATGCAGGTGTGAGCAAAAGCACTCACTCAAGTGTAGAGTGAAGATACAAGAATAGGAATTGTATATGCTAAGTAGGTCTAAGCTCAGAATACATCAGTACTACTTGGTGGGTTTATATATGAAAGCTGAGAGATGCTGAGTAATTACATAGAACATGAAAGAACATCATAGAATAATGAGCTGACTGATTGTTGAGTCAGTGAACAAATAGTGAAAGTGAAGCAATGAGTAATCATAAAACATAAAGGAATGTAGAAGAATAATGACCACAATCAGAGGAACTATGAGTCTAGCATGAAGAGAACTAGGTGAGGAGAGAAATGAGTCCAAGTAGGGAAAAAGAGTAGACATAGCAACAAATCATAACAGGTGCAGGATCAGAGAGAGGATTCATGTAGCTCAGTTACATATCAGTGACAGTCAACACAGCCAACTCATCAGCATATACAGTGACCTTCAATAGCTTTGGGAAGAGCTGAACACTCTTTGAAGTGAAGTTTGGATATAGCAGAAGGGCTAATACATACCAGTTTTCTTGGCAATAGTTTCACCAGAGTGGCCAGCATCAAGCAAGGAAAGGATAGTGCTTTTTAAACTCAGACATACTATTTACATGTATATCATTGTTTGTACTAACAAACAATGGAAAATATTCTATGATTTGACTGAGATCCTAGTTATTGGTTCAAAAGCTCAAAAACTCTTTCCATGGTAATACTGTTTTAAATAAATCATATCTCCACCACATGTAAGCCAAATCACATGACCCTGGGAGTGATTATGTAGCCAAGAGCATGCACCATATATGACTCCACCAAAGCTAAGCAAAATTCCTATGACCTTTGGTAATCTATGACAAGATGTTTCTTGCTATCTTTTTTAGGAATGAAGAATACTAGAGCAGTTTGTGGCAACTTGCTAGGTCAAATATAACCCTTTTTGACTTCCTTTTTGATGAAAGTCCATACTTCTTCCAACTCTGTGTCAGATAGCAGGATAAATTTCCCCTTCCTTGGAATAAAGTCAGGCTTGAGATTGATAGTGTGATCCCAATGCTTTCACAAGGGCATGTGGTTGAATTTCTGCTCCAAGAGACATCTAGGAAATCATGGTAAGCAAGAGGGACCTTGTCCTTGAGGCCCTCTTCAATAACATTAATAGAGATTCCACAATTCTGGAATGTCTTTTAGTTATCACAATCTTCTGTGGATTGGGTGAATTCAATTTTCTTCTTGATCCAATCAATATCCAGGTTATGGTGGGCGAGCCAGTTGTAGCCAATAATCATTTGGTTGGAGCCCAGCTCCATGACAAAGGCATTAATTTTTTTGTGATGATCTTGCATTGCTACCACAAGTTCAACACAATGAGTCACTTTCCTGGCCTTGCCCAGAGTACCATTGGCATTAAAGACTTGGATCTTTTATATAAGGGGGATTAATTTAACTTTGTTTTTAATACACCATTTGCGATCAATGAAGGTGTTGATGGCACCACTATCAATTAGTGCTTTTATGTTATCATCTTTTAGTGTATTACCCAAAGAGAAGAGGACAGCAATATCCACTGCAAACTCTCCACTGCTAATCATTTCTTGTGTAGGGATTTTGTTCAGATTAAGGTCAGACAAATTATTCTTAAAAAGGGAATTAAGCATGCTATATTTATTGTCTGGTACCAAGCTCCAAAGAGACCCCTCTACAGATATATCAAGATCTATTAAATTACTCAGCACCTGGCTGATGATACAAATTGGGAAGTCCTTCTTAGTGCATTCTGAGAGTTCAGCTACAGGCTCAGTGCCAGCTATGGGGATTTCTCCCTTGAGCATGGTCAATGAGTCATCTATGCCTACCACTCTCATACTGACACAACAGAGTCTGACTGGACTTCCATGTGTAGTAATACATAATGCTGAAGCAATCAGCTTGAAATCAAATCATACAGAAGTATCACTATCATCCCTAATTGAGGGGTCCAAATAGGAGCTCCCTTTCCAGGTTATATATATCCTATATTGGGTGAACTGCTGGTTAGGCAGTGAGCCTTTGAGTGAATTGTAGCATTGTGCTCTACTGAAGCACCTTGATGTGAATCCACATTTGATCTTTACAGACTTAAAAGATTGGCCCACTCTTCTATAGGCATTGATCAATTCAATGATATTTTCCTCCACAGTCATGTAGAGGTGGGCCTGCATATAGATGCAGGCATCTACTGCCTGCTTGAGAATTTCAATTCCATAACCATTGTTGATCTTGGATTCCTTGAAAAGAATCTCAAACCTTTGTAGGAATGAGTCAATTGGGCCTTCACTTTGTTTCAGATGAAAGAGTACCTGAAGAAATCCATGGGTGAGCATGTTGATCTGGAAGTGCTCCCTAATTATCTTTTAGAGTAACACTCAGTTTAGCCAGGCATCATTCCTCTTTGGATACCTGAGTGATTTACCATTATTCCCAATGACATATTTCTCAAATTAGAGGTGTGCAAAGACTGCAGCTTTGCCTTCCATTCAAAAGAACACTGTGACAGCATGGAGTTTATTCATGTCCCATTTTTAAAGGAAAACTCAGAATTTAAGACCTGTGATCCAGTTGCAGAAGGTCTTGTAATTCCCATTCCATTTACTGGGGTCTGCTACCTTTTTGGCAATAGCTACCAGGGAGTCTTCTTCATCCTTAAGAAGGGCTGCAAGCAGTACCTTTAGTTCATCACTGCTTAGCAATAGTGATAACATCTTAGGTGGTGGTGGGAAGTTCTGATGCTGTTTGAATTTAAGCTAATAGATCTTATCTTAAACTAATACTACTATTTTTAAGGAATGTTTCTCAAATTGGGGAAGGCTTCATGCAGGCCCTTAAAAGAGGGGGACTTTATTTTTGGGAAAAAATATGAACATATCTATTCTAGGGAACCAAAAACTAGGGTTGGAGATTTGGAAACAAAAAGCAACTTTATCTGTATTTAATACATCAGACAAGTGTGTATACAACCTATACCCTGCATCAACTGGTTAATCAAGACTAGCATGACTCACATGGTTGGCACATAGAGAATAGCCTTGAGAAGTATCTGTGATTGGATATCCCCATTTGGTAGGAAGATAGGCAGATTGCTCTTACTGATCACATCAAAGGTGCTGTTATCTGCTCCCTTAATCAGCCAGGGTGATTTCAAGACAAAGTTCAGGAATCTCTCTTAACATGGGGATAGGTGCTGCAATGCACCACTGTTGTATAACTCAAGGATCATCTGAGTTCAGGCAAGATGGGCAGTATCCAAGACATTGGAATCTGGTAGTGCAAGTCATACACTGTCTGGTTGATCCATAGCTGCCAGGGCAGAGGAGTCAGACTTACTATCTTTGGTGTCCTTGCCCTCTTTGGGTTTCTTTCCACATAGCTTCCATGTCTTTGGTGCCTGGCCAGCCTTATCACCACCTTCTTCCTAGCAATCACATAACTTGTGACCAGTCTATCCACAGTTGTGACAGGTACCAGGAAATCAGTCCTTTCAGCCATCATGGCTCTTTCCCCATTTGAAGGTGTCAGCTCCAAATGCAGCATCCTCAACCCCTTTTGGCTTGGACTTTCTGTCATCCTGCAAAGTCATCCAGTCATACTCCTTGAATATGAGATCCATCAGATCCTCTAGGGATATCATCTAGTCTTGTTGATATACATTGTAAATAATAGGCATGACAGTCCAGGGTTTATCAGGAACAACACAAACAACTCAAGTGAGAAGTAAGTGAGGCCGAAACCACGGAACAGACTAAGGTGCGGCAATAGGCACACACATAGAGAATGAACCATAGCGATGAGAATTCCAAGAACGAAGGCTAATTACAGGATATGTACTACTTATATAGGTAACGCTAACCCTAATGCCTGTTAAGCCCTAAGCAACGATCGAGATCTGGTTAAGATCCGAGCGAAGCCCTTGACCTGGGATTGGTAACGGATCAACGATCTATGGATATAAATAGGTTAATGTGATCATTCTACGATTGGATGTGAAATATAAATAAGCCAGTTTGTAAGCGGATGATAAATAGAATGAAATGACGTAGTGTGACGTCTTAAATATGGAATGATGTCAGAGGTCATGTCAATAGGCTAGACCTTGACATAGATAGAATGGAGTGATGCAAATGAGGGTAGCCTAGACCCGAATTAGTGAAATAGTGAAGGAAATGCTAAAGTAAGTGGTGAATTAAGGAAATGGGATTAGAATAGGGGCGTGAAGTATCGTAATAGACATTGAAGAAATCGTGGTTCTGACAGGGTTGTATGAACAAGGTAGGGATGCATATATGGTCCAAAAGAGTTCATTGTCAGATACTGGCCATCCAATTATGGCTAGCTCTTCCTGGATTGCAATAATCTTGTCTATATGCACTCATGCATCACTGCCCTCCTTCAACCTGACCTCTCCAAGCTATCTCCAGAGTTTCACACCAACAACAAGGGATCACTGCTCAAATAGAGACTGAATTGTCTTATAGTACTCCTGTGTGAATGAGTTGCATGAGTAACAAATTTGGCAGCATGTTGTTCATAATATGCCAAGCCTTTGCATCCTTCTCAAACCAGATTTCAAGCGCTTTCTCATACACTTCCACTTCCATGATTTCATCAGGAGTTGACACTGTTCATCCAGATGACTGTTTAGTCACAGGATCTACAGACTTTTTCTTCATACTGTCAAGGAATCCTTTCAATCCTCAACTTGCTATGACAATATGGAGTTGGATCTTTCAGGGGCTATATATGCAGGTTCAGTGACTATGTGGGCTTTTAGCTAGATTAGAGTGCAGGGCTCATAACCTGTAGAATGATCTCAGTCTGATGGTAGTCAGGACTATATATTAGATACCTATAGAATGGTCTACAGGTGATAAGTAATAGTAAAGGACATAGATACTAAGGTCTCACCTCAGTCTGATGGTAGTTAGGACTGAGGTGCAAAGTACTACAAGTCTGTGTTTATCTAGTCCATATCACATGATATAGATCAGTGTCTGTTTGTATCATACATGTCTAGTGTCCATATCCAGTAATTCAGTCAACTGGATCTGAACCAGATTGACCTGGATTGACCCAGATCTAATCTAAATACAACAGATTACTCACTAGTATATGATGGGAAATCAGACAAAGGCATACTTGCCTGCACTGACTCTGACTGGGGTCAAGATAAAATTACCAGTCACTCACAAACAGGTTATTACCTGAAATTAGTGAATGGGGTTTTCCTATGGAATTCCCATCTCCAAAAAACCACTGCCCTCTCCTCTACTGAGGCTGAGTATATGGCTTTGAGCAACTGTACGTGCCAAGCCATTTGGATTGAACAGATGTTTGAGGAATTAGGATATAATCTATCCTCAATCCCCATCTGTGGTAACAACCAAGGATCTCTCTTCATAGCTAAGAACCTAGTCACAGAGAAATGGTCTAAACATATACTCATCAAATACCATTATGTAAAAGATGCAGTAATGACCTTCAAACTAGTTGGTCTGTTTTATATCGACAACCCTGTGAATACATATGTTCACAAAGAACCTTGGACATGTCAAGTTCAAGAAATTCAGATCACAACTTGATTTGGAGTTTAGGAACCTCACCTTCTATTGATGGTTGTGTAATTGATTAATCTCTCTATGCCTATGATACACCACTGTATACAAGGCAGGGGGGAGTGTTGAATGTAGTTTACCATATTTGAGTAATAGTTCACACATTCTATGTATGTAGATACAAACTCAGCTGTGCTGAGTCTTAATTGATTCTCTTACTCTATCCTCTACATTCTAAGCTTCCTAGCTATCCCAGGTGTGTACATATCTAGTACATAACCTTTGCCAGTACATGCTGGCCTTTAATACCCATAGAATTTCATAAAGTCATAGTATAATAGCATCATAAACAAGCTGCTTTAATGTAATATAAAAACCTATGAACACTATGGACATGACTAGACTACTTGGACATACAGTGGCTCAAATAAGTGTCCCAATGTTGGGCCATTTTGGAAAGATTTGATATTTGCAAGAGAACTAAAATAGATTAGCTCTGACCCTTGCAGGGTCATTAGTAGCCCTAACTCCTACCCTGAAGATGGGCCCTTATTCATGTGATTTGGTTGTCATGGTGCTGAGATATAACAATTTCAAATGACATGTCATTGGGACACTTATTTGAGCAACATTTCTATTCAGTAATTTTAGTACTTTGTATACTCTCCCTTTGCCTTTATCCTCTAGTCTTCTAGGCATGCCTTATATCAATATTTGACATTCCTTAGGCTCTATTTTTCCCCATTCCATTTCAATCCTATTCCAAAGCTCCCAAACCCCTTTTGATATTGTTATATAGTTATTAAGCTTCTTTTTGAGGATTTCCCAGAGATGTTCAATAGGATTAATATCTGGAGATTGTGCTGGTCAATCAAGAACCTTGATCTCTTAAGATCCAAGCCACTCCTGGGCCATTTTAGAGGTATGCTTGGGTTTATTATCTTATTGAAAGATAATACTCTTCTCAGATTTTTTCATAATAGGAAGCAGATTATCTTCCAAAATGGAGACATACTGCTTAGCATTCACCCTCCCTTCTATCTCTGAAAGAATCCCCACTCCATTCCAGCTCATGCATTCCCAAACCATTAAGAGGCCTTCTCTAAACTTTACTGTTTCTTGTATCTCCTTATCTTGCAAAGTTTTTACTGCCTCTTTCCACATACACACTCTCCCATCTGACCCAATCCTGTTGATCTTTGTTTCATCTGACCAAATTACCCTAGTCCAGTCCTCCACAGTCCAGTATTGGTGCTTTAGAGCAAAGTCCAGCCAAAATTTTCTATGTTTCACAGACAAGAGTGACTTTTTTTTCTTGATTACAGCCTTTAAAAATGCAGATTTTAGCACAGTTTGAACAGTTTGAGGAGAGATAGGATAGGGTAGGGTAGAATTAATGATATGGGTTGCCTGGACAGCATTTTCAACCTTGTCAAAGGTAATACTAGAGGCAATCCTCCTTTTATCAATAGGAGAAAGCTTAGAAGAAGGGCCTAATTTGATCTTTTCCCTTTCTGGATGGAGTTTTTTAAGAACCCTGGCCACAGTGGATTTCCCCAGACCAGTTTGGGAGGATATTTTCCTAGCAGAAAGGCCAGATTCAAAGAGAAAGGGGATATAAACTCTAGCAGAGGCAAAAATAGATTTCATAGTGAAGTAAAGCTAGCTAGATGGTATCTCCACTCCTTATAGTTCCCAGGGTTATGTAAGTTACATAATAAGACAAGGTTTAAACTTGGTATCCATCAGAACATTATGTTATTTACTAAAAATTGGCTAATAATATTATGCTCAAATAAGTGTCTCAATGACATGTCATTTTGAAATCATTATATCTCAGTGCCATGGCAACCAAATCATGACTAAGGGCCCATCTTCAGGGTAGGAGTTAGGGCTACTAATGACCCTGCAAGGGTCAGAGCTAATCTCTTGCAAATATCAAGTCTTTCCAAAATGGCCCAATATTGGGACACTTATTTGAGCCACTGTATTTCGACATGCAATTAAAAGGTATGATAGTGATCATTTGCTATGTAGATACACAAAAACCTATAGACTAGATTTGCATAGCCTGACACATCTCCACATATTACAATTTCTCACTGGGACCCCTCTCTGACAGAAATAACTCTCATTAATTATTGGTTCCTGTGTCATGCACAGCCCCTTTCTCCAATTACATATAATATTTCATGTGCCAGGTCATTCATAGTCAATTCTGCAAGGTTCATTTGGTCAATGAGTTCACTTGTACAAACCAAAATTCTCTGCCCTCTATCCATGACATTCTCTCCCCAAATTTGTTACATGTACTTATCATAGAGTATCTTGTATCATATATCATGTAATTTATTCTGTATCATTGTCAAACAAACAAGGTGAATTTCAGTTAGCAGCACCAGCCACTTGTACAGTTAATGTCTAGCTATTTTTTTCATTTCCAGTGACTACTCTATCTGAGTAGGGGCAAACAGGAAACAGCTCTCATGACTGCTGTGGCAAGGAGAGAGATTAAGCAGGAATGGTACCACTCAGTCTAAAGTCTCTGCTGCTTGCACCGACTGAGAACGTGATCGTGCCATTTGGCTTGGCCCATCCTTGACGGACAACATCCCAAATCGACAAGTCGTACC
>JBBPKT010000150.1:0-34968 GCA_038089395.1 Pulveroboletus frians
CCAAGATGGGTTGTAATTTTTGTTCCAGGTCCGCTCACGAGATATCACATGAACTGTCACGAATCGAGCAAACTGACTCCGGTCAAAAAAAAGTTACTCATTCTACCGCCCCATCAGTAAAAAAAACCGTTCAGAGAAAAATAATGACCAGCGAACCCTCAGAGAAAAACATCGTACCATAGTTTACAATCATAACGTACTTGCTACATACTCGGAACAGATGGTACAATAATAACATGACGAACCAGGAACGTCCAGTGCGATGATGCAAATAATGATACAGGATCCCCACCGCCTTGACGGGCGGTGATAGAATACAGGAAGAAATCATGAAGGGCGTGGAAATTCGTCAGCACCTACAATCAGTGCCCGTGTAAGCGAGGGGGGAGTGTCATCAAAAAGATATAGAAGCGTGTGTAGAAAGTTCATGAAGGGCTACCAGGAGCATGGTTGGAGGGGGGAGACCTGATTACCGATCCTAAGTACACGAGGTTGTGTGCGGAAGTTGCCTTGGCGGATGCGGTGTGGTTGGGAGGACCGAGGAGTTGATGGAAGCATGGAAAGCATGGAAAGATCCAGGCGAACATAAAGCAGAAATTGTCGAAGCGAGGACCTGTGGGTATACCGCAAGCGCACGGGAAGGCAGAGACGGAATGACGACTGCCTCGAAGGCAGCGCGCGAAGTGTGGATGAATGTCCAAAGGAGAAGGAAGGGATAGTGAGGGTGGATGAACATCACATGTTGGGAAATAAGACGAATAAGAAGACTGAGGATAAGGAAAGCATATTGTCAAAAGTCCGACTGCCGTCACATCGAGGGTGAGTGTCCAATATGACCTCGGAACTGTCGCTCATGCACCAACCTTTGCGGCGTGTTCCCGGGATCGCAAGCTTCAAGCTTCTCCCGTCCTCACGCGTTCCATAGCTTTTGGAAAATCTTTATGGACCTTCATATGTTGTCCGAGGTTATCGTGTCGGCTAAATTCCTTGCCACACCCAGGATATGGGCATCTGTGTGCTATAGAGGGACTGGTGAGTAGAGTATGACGTATAAACGTGCGTCGTACGCACGTTTCTCATAGGTGTGAATGCTTCGGATATGTCTCTTGAGATGCTCCCCTCTGGCGAAGCATTTCCCGCAACCACTGACGTCACAGAGATAGATACGGGCGCCCAGCGCTGTATCTCTTTGGCCGCGCCCGACGTTTGTGCCATTCACGGTAGGGACCCGTCGGCCTCGTGACTTTTTCGTGAGATTTGGAATGGGGACCGGAATTGGGAGGGTCCTTGCGTTCTTCCGCATCTTCCCCGGTTGTCCAGATGAAGAAGCGGGTGACATGTCGGAGGCAGAGATGAGGGGTGACCTGAGAGAACCCTTGACGGCAGAGGGTGAGGCATCTGCACCGTAAGGATGATGCCGTGCCGGGTTCCTACCGGCTATGGATCGAGAACGTAAGCTCCGCGTGTTCTTTGACGTAGTTCGGGTGCATGGCACAAAGTCGCCGTCGCCAGTGTCCTCGTCCTCCCTGTAATCGTAGTCAAGGTCACCGCCATTTAGTTGTTCTACCTCCTCCGCATCTTCACCACTACCCATCCCTGAGTGGGACCCTCCAACGTACTTTCCCACATAGTCGTAAACTTGGACCGTATTATGTCCACTTGTCGTGCTGCCGTCGTGAAGGCTCAAGGGTTCAATGTCTGGTTCACCCTCGGCGTCTTCGTCGTCCCCATCGGGTAGCTCCGCAACGCCCATGACGGGGGATACCTCGGCCGGCCGGACGGTTCGTTGTTCCTGCAGACCCTGGGTTCGTACCCTCAATGCATGCCGCTCTTGCTGCCGTTCCTGTTCCTGGCACGTGCGTTCGCAATTATTGACCAGCGAGGCTCCAAAGTACGCAGAATGGCGGGGGACAGGGGCGGACAAGGGCGGGACGTTCATCGAGGTGTGATTTGCGGGAGATTGGCTATACTGTAATGCCAGATCAAATGCGGCAGATGGGTCTGTGGGAGCTGTGAGCGTGTGGAGCGGTTAGCATCAGGATCGTTGGCGAAACAAAAAGGATGCGAACCCGAATCCAAGAGGGCCCGAAAGGTTCCAAATGCATGACTAGGGCCGGCAATGTCAGCTGACCGATTATATACGTCAGGGTAGGAAATGTCGTTTTCCTGTTTGACGCTGATGCCTTGTCGGGGTGCATACTCGGGTGGGAATGGCTGTGGGGACTGTGTGGGGGCGGTGGCATAATGGCGGGAAGGGAGCTGCGGATAGACTAGATCGGGCGCGTCGATGGGTTGCTGAAAGTGCTGCGCGCCGGAGGAGACTCTTGCGGTGGTATGGCTGGGTACGGCAGCGGGTGGCTGGGCGGGATACTTTGCGGGGCTATGTTCTTGCCGCTGAATTTGCTGTATCGGCGGAAATAGCGGCTGAAATTTCTTTGCCTCAGGCGACCATGCGTAATCCATAGTGTGGGAGAGGTTCAAGGGCAGCGGCGCAGAGACGGGCTGCTTATAGTACTCCTGGCCGTCCGCGGTGTAGGCGGAGAAGGGAAGGCGGGGGCCGATATGGCTGTACGGATAGCCGACTGGCACGTCGTCTGAGATGTATGGATAGTAGTCGTCATTTCCTGATGCGACGTGGGCCGCGACGTCATGATCCATGCTGTCGATGGGGGGTTCTGGGAGGGGGCTCTCGTTAGCGGAGGAGGAGGAGAGGGGGGATTCTGCGGACGTGGCAGAGACGTCCGATGGATATGGGCTATAGCCCACGGTTGCCTGATGAAGGGGGGGGTGAGTACGATAGGCAGAGAGGGTGTAACCGTGAGCGTGGATGGGATAGGATGAGCCAGACATTCCGGCGGCTCTGATGGCTGGGGGGGCAACATACACGTAGTCGTTGGCGGCGTGCATTTTAAGGACGAGGCGTATCTGGCGCCAAGATATGACTGGGGAACGGCCGGAGCGTTCTATAGAAATATCGAATTGGTCATGTTGGAAATGGTTGGTCACAACCGACGCGCACCGGGCTCAGACAGCTGATCGGGGTGGCTGTGGGGTAATTGTAATCAGACGGGACGAACGGGGAGGCGACCCAGTCTTGACGTGGGGTGGTGGAGGAGGGGGCACCGGGAGATGTTTTAATAACGTTCCATACTGCAGCTTATTTCACTCGGCTGTGTGTGCGTGTTGACTCTTCGACGGACACGATCTGTCGGCGTATCTTTCCCATAAGGGTTGTCCTCTGCGCGAAGTGCTCTCGAAACGGTGCTGGTCCACGTCCTTGCCACGACTGCCCTTCCCATCACCGTCGGTGGCCATCGCGCGAGGCTGCCTCCGCAACTTGAGACAACACGCACCAGTCTGGATCAGTTCGAGATGGGATCCCCCGGCTCGGCAAATCTAAAGTTTCCAACCTTGCCATCTCCGATCCCTCGACTGATCTTGATACAACCTGTCAACGTTATCATTCGCCATTATGTACTCTTCCATATCCATCCCCTCCCGCTGCAAATCTCACGCTCTCCTCCCCCCTTCAATACCTACTCACCCTAGTTCCTTGTGCCTCAATCTCAATCCACCCATCCGACGTAAAACCTCGAGGCAGCCCAAACACGCGCCTCATTTCTCGGCTTGCTACGCCGGCCGTCGCGTTGACACTTCTACCAGTTGTATTAATGCCGTAGCTTGCTCCGTGATCTCTCCCAATCATCCCGATGCTTCGATATCTCCCCCGGCCACCCCTCCCTTGACTCATCCGCTCACTGAGACATCCAATATCACCCACTCTGACTCACCCTTCGGATCGCACCGTTCATCGCACGATATCGATCCAATTTAATTCATTGACCTGTCTCGCCCAAAAGTGTCAGAGGGTCCCTGCTGTCACGCATGACCGATCATCTCATAAACCCGCTGAACCTTCTATTTAGTGTTTCTGCGGGTCCTTCCACTTGTTCGTGCCTCCCACTTTGACACATCTCTTCCTCGTGATTCCCGATGCTATCAATATCCATGGTTGTCATCAGATCCTGGCCGGCCATCGAACGCGGGAGCGAGCCACCAGACGTAAGTGACCGTCAGAAGCAGAACCCCATTCGTTGCACGCCATGCAGAGCAATGAATGAATGGACGTCGAACCCAACACATTCAGCAGTCTGCATCGCCGCACGGATCTCTGCGGAGTAGCTTGTTTCATCAGCCTCTCGTCCCTCCAGCTCGCCACGCCGTCGGTCCGAATGAATGGCATTCATCCTACGCCCCGGTTCACTCACACCGCTCAATCTCCACGTCCTGTGCACTGTGAAACCGATCACGACAATGGCGAGATACGCCAAGCATCCGTAGCGCCGGTGGCTGGCGTAAATGGCAAGATTCTGTGGGTCCTGTATTCTTTTGGATCCAGTCAGCTTCACATCAGCTCAGGAATGAATGCAAATTCGGCACTACCATATGCATGTGGCAAACATGGGTCCACCTCGAGGTGTGACTGATCAGAGGGTATGAGGATCCCAACCCTGGCTAGACGAAGACGCGCTCAATGGCAACTCCCCAAGCGAATTGCCGGGCGGTGTGGAGTAGTCCGATCACCGAAAACTGCCAAACCTTGTCGATGAGCTCAGCGAAGCTCTCTCGCCTACCCGTCCTAATTAAACTATCTGAACTTACCAATATGACATCCCCGGAAAACAAATTCAATCGTTCAAGCGTGACTACATCGCCGATTCGGGTACTCGGCCTGCTGAGTGGGTAAGCTACTTAAGACATACACAACTCGGCTATGCAATAAATATGTCGTGATAGACAAGATCAGGCAACATCGGGCTGTCAAGGCACTCGAACACACGCCAGTAGCCACAGTAGAAACTAAGGTTGGTGACAGCTAAAGGTGTCATTCAGTTTGAAAGGCACCAGATTGATCATTCATGAAAGCCTTGGCGAGCGCTCTCGAGTCTGGTCCCCTCAGGGATCCCAAGATAGCCTTATCATCCCCCCCCAGTGATCGTAACAGGCAAGAGCAACGGCGAATGCATCATCGCGTGTAGTCCCTGCGGAATAGTCAGCTAGAAGTGCTCCACCGGGATTAATAATGGCTCATGCATGAGAATACGGGCACGCCCTTTGGGGTACCTACCGCGGATCTGCGGAGTGGCATCCATATGTTCAGTCGGAACATGTTTACCTTTACGCCCCGACTACGCAATCCGTTCCGAGGCCTGTCTCTTTCGCTGAAGAAGCCATGTTTCCGCGCAGATCGAGTTCACGCTCGAGCGTAGTCCTGTCACCCGACGGAGATATGGGTGACTACGGACCCGAATACTGATCGTGCTGATAACGGGCACGTCCGCGTGTCGTGTGTCGTTGCACGCGGCCGTGGAGAGGTACGGTCTGGATTGACCGCGAAGAACGACCATACAGACAGAGACGGGCTAGCTGCGCAGCAATGGCTTCTTGTGAACGCGCGTCCGGATATGACGCCTAAAATGAAGGGTGAAGGAAAGCGAGATGCGAATACTGTCGGATCGGGCTGGATGGCCAGGTATTGCGCCAGAGGAGAGCAACACAAAAACGGGGGGAGTGAGAGAAGGGAACGTACCCGTCTGGGACACCGCTCGGGGAACTCACGACGTGTCGGCAGGAAGACGGTCCAAAAGGTGTCATGGCGGCCAAGAACCGCCACGCGTACGGGTCGGACTGACCGAGTTCGTGCACTCGCTCGCATTAGACCGCCAAAACGAGCGCTGTAGGAGGGACTGAGAGTGCTTATCATGGTAAATCTGTATATATTCCCTTACGCTGCAGGGTCTCGAGGTGGGGGTCATATGCAATCCCGCCACTGCATGACTTGCCGAGTTCGGCATCGTGGTCCATGGACCTGCTGAGTAATACTGTGGACTCAACTGTGGACTCACTGTCACGTGGTCTTTTGATCTCTTTTTTTCCCTGTCCGTCCGCCTTGGACAGGGGCTCCGACAATCAACTCATCGTTCCCAGTACCGTCCTAGCCTCTCGTTTGTACCCTAAAAACTTGTTCTTGTCGTTCTTCACAGCCTCTAGCGCTCTCGTGCCCCCTTCTAGCCTAGCTTACTCCCCTAGGTATATTTTTGTGACCCTCTCACATTGTCTGGTTTTGATTCTCCCATCAGGCAGCGTAAAAACAATGGAAGGTCCACAAGAATCGGCAAATCCCACAAACGGCGTTCCTCAAAGCATTCCTGTTGACGAACCAACCCTTGTTGACCTCAATACACCACAGAAAATGGTGAGTGTCCGTTTGCCCTTTATCCAGCTCAGTCCCTGACCAGGATAACGCCGAACCCTCGGCTCACCGGCTCACCCCCCTAGGACGAACTCCCTTCCTCAACACCCGACTCTGCATCCGGTTCTAGAAGAATTACGCGGTCCCAGACCACTGGGCGTCCGACCGTACGTTGGGGAAAATATGGGAGGGACGACGATTCAGAGGATGAGCGATCGCAGCCAAAGGGTCTGGCATCCCTTAAACGAACATTTGATGCGCGAGCAGTGGATAAAGAGACCGACGAAGAGCTTGATCAGGATTCCGCATATCAGTCGGTCAAAATTCCTAGAATGGAACCTGCTCCCTTGTTGCCCGCATCGTCCTCCATGACTGCCGTGGACGAGGTCGAACAACCTCCAATGGTGGAGACACCACCCATGCTCCCTCGCATGTCTCCACCCACCGGGGAATATACATTTTTGGATGCCTCGTCCAGCTCGTTCACCGCCGAGCGTCGTGGTCCGCGCATACGCACCGCTCCGCCTGTGCCAGTCCCAAACTTGACCAAGAAAAGCCGTGGACGACGCGTGCCAACCGCAGGGGATACTGCAGCAGAAGGCGAGACCGTGGAGGGCAAAAAGGGAAGAGTCTACGTATGCAAAGTCCAGGACTGTGGCAAATGCTTTAGCCGTGGCGAGCATTTGAAGAGGCACATCAGATCCATCCACACACACGAGAAACGTAAGTTCGATCGTATTGTTATATCCATCGTCGGCCAGGCCAGGCACTCATCGTTCCTGATCAGCCTTCAAGTGTCCTCACCCCTCATGTGATAAACGTTTCAATCGCAACGACAACCTCCTTCAGCACTTGCGCGTACACAAGGGTGACAACTCTTCTCAGACATCCATTGACTCGACTGCCGGACCTGCCAGCGAGGAGCCCGCTGTCGAAGACAGTGCGTCGGCCCCTCAACGCGCCTCCCCGAAGAATAGCGGCACGCGTCGCGTCCCCCGGCCGCACCGGAAGATCAAATCTGCCGCATCGACGCCACCTATTCCAGCGGCCCGTTTGGCTGCATCGCGAATTCCAGGACGTAGTCTCCCTCCCCCTCTACCCCGCACGTACTCAATGCCCCCTCTTTCATCGCTTGCCTCAACATACCACACTCCAGCGATCGCCGGATTCATGCATAACACCGGCATTGCAGTTTCCTCTCTCCGTACGGCCATTGATGAAAGTGACGGTGAACCTGAGACGGAAACGGATGTCGAAGCGCGGGGGCACGATACCCGTTCCTTGTACAGCTTCTCCCGTGGTCTCGGTAAACAGCCGTTCCGAGACTCGGCATATGCCGTTCGAGAAGCTGCTTTAGTTGATCAAATGAACGGCGAAGTCGCCAACGAGAATGTCGCTAGCAGTGCTCGTGACAAGCAAGAGAACGAAGGGGACGTTCGAGCCAAGTCTGAGGTCTCGAGAACCAGCCCAGAACCCGGCACCTCCTCAGCGGAAGAGTTTGGTGAACGCCCGACCGATATACCATCCATAGCGTCGTCGCCTCCCCCATCTGCCGTGTCTGTGCCGTGATCAGGCTGGGGTGCGGTCCGGATAGATATTAATCATTTTTGAATATGTTGACCATCTTCAATGTTGTCGAATTTCTCCTCTCCGCTGCTACGTGGCTTGCTCCTGTTCGTCCCCTCCCCCGCTGTCATCCTATTTGGTCCTGATCTCTTTTACGGATGGCTTCTTGCATACATATGTGGTTTGGCTCATTTTTCTTCCTCTTGCCTGTCAGTCGTGTTTTCCCTCTTTGTGCATAGTAATTCTCATTTTCACGTCAAGACGTGTCCTTCCTCTTCCTTTTGATGATTCTGCTTGATATCGATTTTCCTGACCTTCACGTACTTACTCTTCGTCTAATTATGGGGATCTAGTCAATTACGCCTTCAACACCTTTTTCTTTCTTTCCTTTCTTCTTTATCGGATATGATCTGGCATACCTGGAGTGTTGTAATACAGCTTATCCTGGACAATTTGCCGCTTCGGAAATGAGACGGACTACAGAACCAAATCAGTCATCCCAATGTCTGTCTGTTCGGTTTCCCCCAGAAAAAAATGCTGGAGAGGGATAAAAAGAAACGATCTCGAACTAGTTAGTGAGGAACCCGTTCCACGGGACCAACAGAAAATGAAATTCCCAAAAAAAACGAAAACGAAAACGAAAACAAAAGGCGCCGACTTCCATTCGCGAATCATCAGGGCGCATGTTTTTGCGGCGTGTTCGAGTTGTGTGTGCGTATGTGCAAGGCGTGATCCATTGCAATGGAGGGGGCCCGTAACGAGTAGGACCCTACAACTCTCACGTTTCTGGCCGCTCGCACTCAGCCGTAGTAGGGACATGCCATCATACAAATCCACGCCCATGCATATGACTGGGACTCGTACATTGTCCTTCAAACGCACCGAACCTACACATGCCTCCATAACAAACCTAATCGTCTCTGTCCAAGGACGCCGTCCACACCTGATCCTGATACGGCTTCGAAAGGGGGGACGACTTATCAGATTCTAGGCCCATTTGAGAACGTCATCTTTGCTTGGCCCAGCGGGGACGTCGGATGCAGCCAGGTTACACTGATGGAATACCCTGACCTGATCAGGCCCGAGTGCACCCACGACGGAATGCAACAGTCCCCGATTATGGAACAGGACGAGGTCGTTCTCTTGCCAATCGTGTGGGTACACAAGCTTGTTTCGTGACGCGAAACGACATGAGGGACATCGTTACCGCAACTGCGGAGCTTGCCAGCTTACCTGTGGCGCAATAGCAGGTCGTTGCATCCTGTACAGCAGTGCTCGGATTTCTCCCAGATCCCTAATGTGTGCACCGTCTGGGTAGAGGGCCCCATCGCGTTCTGCACCTGCCGGGAGTGGCTCGACGGTGAGTTCCTGGGCGCAAGACGGGTGAACTTGGAAGTGGAGGTTCCCCGTAACCGGGTTTTTCCATAGCTGCCAAGATGCTCTCGTTCAGTGATCCCCCATTCTCCTCGACGTGCATCAGCCTTACCATAGGCAACGTCTGGACCTTGGACTCCTCCCAATCGGGCAGTTCTCCCATCGGAACTTCGAGGCCCTCATTCTCCATTCCTAACCCAGTGGAGAGTGCACGCGCCGGCGCCATCCAGACGTAGGGGTGCGGCGCATAGCGCACCGAACCTCTCACCGCCAGACTCTTGAGCTCTGGTGACAGAATCTCAAACATGGTCTTTCCCCAGACGAACGCTGTTGCGGCAAGGGAAACCGACAGCTCATCCCCGGTACCATCGTCATACCTGACAGTCTGGCGATCCCCTTTGGGTACTTTTATCCCATAAAGCGTGGTCACGCGAGGGGGATAGTAATCGTATAGAGCTGCGTCCATATGCCATCGGCAGAAACGGGTATAACCCTTGGCTTCATCCTCCTCGGAAACACGGGTCTTGTGATAAGTCGCGTGGGAGGGGTGTTTGAGGGAAGCGCTTGCGAAGCCTTCGTGATCAGTCACGGTACCGTGGCCGATGAGTTGAACCTGGGGCACGCGAGGAATGGCCATGAGATATGCAAGAATAGACCGCTTTGCAGGTTCGGCCTTGAGATTACCATGGCCAAAGCTCTCGGATGGCGGATCGAAAGCCTGAGAGGTGACAGTAAGATGATAGAGAGTGAGAAGCCTATAGGGGGAAAGAGGAGAGAGGATTACCTTGACGAGTGCGTACTGTTGTTCCGGCGTAAGAGAAATGTTGCGAAACAAGAGGATGCCGTACTGGTGAGACGGTGGGAAGAGACTGATTCAAAACGCGGAGCGATCACGACAAGATGACTTGACTGCGAACCTTGTAGAGCGCGTCGTGGATTTCGGTAAACTGGGCCGGCGAGAGCTCACCAGGGTTGACGCCCTTGACCTCCCGACCAAAATCAGCAAAGCAGGATGGATCCGCGGATGCAGGAAGCGGAAGAGGGGTCAATTCAATCGCCATGGCCGTCCTAAGATGTGATTCGCAACAGTTGCGACTGGATTGCGCTAGAGAACGAACCAGACGTACCCGATACGGCGATCAGACTCGAGTGGGGCTGAGTAGAAAAGTCGAACGTTCCATGTGAGTGTTAATACTAGTTATTAAGCGTTTAATAACCCGTTTCATCGTTTGAGCCAGATTTCCGCTGCGGTGAGAAACTGTAGATAAGTAGAAAAGGGTAGGTGGGTCCCACTTTTGGGAACCAATTGTAGTTTTACATAAACGAAACGCTACACTAATCAACCATACCCATTTCGCAAGATACTTCATAGCACGACCCTACCCCAGATCTCAAATCGATAGCTGAAACGGCCTACCTAGCACGATTCGAAGCCTCTTTGCGTTCCATGGTCCATCACCACACCCGCTTGCTGATGACCCAGCAAATCCAAAGATGATGAATGAATTACGAGCACTCGATTTGGCGGCCATCTTGCTCCACTGGACCAGAAGGCAAAGGTGGAGCAGAAGACGTGAACCGCTCGAGATCAGGTTCGTCCGTCGAGAAGGGGGTAAGCCGACATCGACTTAATTAGGCCTCTTCAGTGTCTCGTGGAACATCCAGAAGGTAATGTGCGGCACCGGCGTCGCAACTGGAACGGAGAACTTGCGTGCTATCCATGTGATGATGCCCAGCTTACTTGATGAGTCTCCTTTGGTGCGTGGTAGCCCAGTCGGCCACCGCCGAAATCCTGAGATGGAAGAACATCCAGGTCATTCAATTAGAAGGTAATGGCGCTCACATCCGTCGAAAGAAGTCTCTGACCACAGCTTCCTCTCGGCAGTACGACGCACCTGCTATATCCGGTCCTAGCGACGCGCAGTTGGGCTATCCCGACCGACGTTTGATGCTGACTCAATGGGATAGGCATCTGGTCCTCTCTAAAATGCAAGTTTAGGTCTGTGTGACCGCGAAAAGCAGCTCATTCATCATATCGTAGCCTACAAATATCCAATTTAAAGGTCATGAAGTTTACCATCCAGAACCGTGTCCACATGTCTCGAAGGCTTAGAGGGGCCGCACACATCCGATCTAGGCCCATTTGAGAACGTCATCTTTGCCTGGTCCAGCGGGAACATCGGAAGCAGCGAGGTTGCATTGATGGAAAGCGCGGACTTGGTCAGGCTTGAATGCACCAACGACGGTATGCAACAGTCCCCGATTATGGAACAGGACAAGGTCGTTCTCTTGCCAATCGTGTGGGTACACAAGCTTATTTCACGACGCAAAACGACATGAGGGATATCATTACCGCAACTGCGAGGCTTGACAGCTTACCTGTGGCGCAATAGCAGGTCGCTGCATCCTGTACAGCAGTGTTCGGACTTCTCCCAGATCCTTGATGTGTGCACCGTCTGGGTAGAGGGCCCCATCGCGTTTTGCACCTGCCGGGAGTGGCTCGACGATGAGTTCCCGGGCGCCACACGGGTGAACTTGGAAGTGGAGGTCCCCTGTAACCAGGTTTTTCCATAGCTGCCAAAGTGTCATTCTCAGCGAACCCTGCTCCCTCGGATGTGTATCAGCTTACCACGGGAAACGTCTTGACCTTGGACTCCTCCCAATCGGGCAGTTCCTCCATCGGAAGCTCAAGACCTTCAGTCTCAATCCCTAACCCAGTTGGGAGTGCGCGAGCTGGTGCCATCCAGACGTAGGGGTGCGGCGCATAGCGCACCGAAGCTCTCACAGCTAGACTCTTGAGCTCTGGCGAGAGAATACCGAACATGGTCTTTCCCGAGACAAATGCTGTTGTACCAAGAGGGACCGACAGCTCATCCCCGGTACCATCGTCATACCTGACAGTCTGGCGGTCCCCTTTGGGCACCGTTATTCCATAAAGCGTGGTCACGCGAGGAGGGTTATAATCGTATAGAGCTGCGTCAATATGCCATCTGTAGAAACGAGTATAACCCTTGGCTTCGTCCTCCTCGGAGACGCGGGTCTTGTGAAAAGTCGTGTGGGAGGGATGTTTGAGCGCAGCGCTTGCGAGGCCTTCGTGATTGGTTACGGTACCGTTGCCAATGAGTTGGACCTGAGGCACGCGGGGGATGGTCTTGAGATCCGGGTGGAGAATAGACTTGGTTGTTGATTGAGTCTTGTTGTTTCCATGCCCATAGCTCTCGGATTGCGGGTCGAACGCCTGAAAAGGGGTAGTAAGATAGCAGAGAGTCCCGTATAGGGAAAGAGGAGATGGGATTACCTTGGTGAGTGCATACTGCTGTTCCGGCGTAAGGGAGACATTGCGGAACAAGAGGACGCCATGCTGGAGGCGGTGGGGAGAAACAAATTTAAAACGTGGAGTGAGCATGCAGAGACGATTGATTGATTGCGAACCTTGTAGAGGGCGTCGTGGATTTCGGAGAACTGGGCCGGTGTGAGCTCACCAGGATTGACGCTCCTGACCTCTCGACCAAAGTCGACAAAGTAAGCTGGATCGGCGGAGGCAGGGAGTGGCAAAGGGACCAATTCGATAGCCATGGCTGTACTGAGTGACTCGCAGCAGGCGTGGTGGATGATAGAGACCAGATAAGAGTCGGAACTGATGCCGACGCGCGAGTCACCCGCCCAGATTGACATCGCCTGGCCATCTACTCTTCACAGACGCCATACACGACTATGAGACCCACAGAAGATCCAATGGAAATGGACCCTCATCTGCAGTCCAAAGTGCAACCAGGACGGTGTTCATCCACTATTTTTTCAGTCGTGGAGGTGATCATCCAGAAAAGGAAACCCTCATTACCGTGATGACTAAACTTCCTTTTTCGACAACGGGACCTCGTCGTCGCCCTCCTCCATGACGGGCTCACATATGCGGCATAGAAAGTCGGACTCGTCTTCCCCTTCTCCCACTCAGACAGATAACCCAAAGGTGCGCTTTTCAAACCATCGCTCTCTCTTCTCTCCCAAATTGTCGTCCACTCAGCATGCGCGTGTACCATTCGTCAAGATACTTTACGCGTCCATTGCCGTCGCATCAGTGTTCGTTCTGTTTCAGGTATGTGACGCTTTGCGACTGTGATGAACCTTGTATCTAACATTAGCTTAGCTTCCATTAAACAGACTTGCAGGGATTCACACCAGCAAGATTTCCCTACCCGGTATCAGGACGAATGTTCACCCGGTGTTCACTGCGGACGTACCACGGCGTGATGCGGTGGTAGAAGCGTTCAAGGTGTGCACGCATCTCGGACATGTATCCATTGCTCATCTCCATATCAGTATGCTTGGTCGGCGTATGGTAGGTGGCCCTATCGAATGAATTCCAAATCTGACCATCGCAGAGCGAGACGCAATGGGAGATGACGAATACCATCCCTTATCTCAGAGAGGTTCAAATCTGACAAAAGCCGGCGGTATCGGGTACACCGTCGCGGACTCCATTGATACAATGCTCATCATGGGATTGCAAAGCGAGTATCAACGTGCCAGAAAATGGGTGCAGGATCATCTGTCTTTTGACCATGATGCAGACGTTAGCACGTTCGAGGTATGTGTTGTGACCATCTGACAGAGTGTACAGTGCATATATGCGGTGTTTATATGGTAGACAACCATACGCGTATTGGGTGGACTTCTCGCTGCGTACCACCTTTCCGAGGATCACATTTTCCTCGAGAAAGCACAGGAACTTGGGAATCGCATTCTTCCTGCGTTTAAGACGCCTTCCGGTCTCCCACTTTCCTCTATCAACTTGGGACGTCAAGAAGGCGTGCCTGACCGTGACAATAATGGCCTTGTCAGCACCGCGGAGGCTGCAACCTTGCAACTCGAATTCCGCTACCTTTCCTATCTCACCGAGGATGAAATTTATTGGGAAAAAGTCGAGGAGGTGGGTCTCCGGTTATTTGCAATAGGTACTACGGTATCCATTATCACAGGTCATGGCTGTTCTCAAAGCAGCGAGACTTCCGCATGGTCTTGTACCCATCTTTATCGAGTACGTGTCACGGATGACCCCGCGAAATGACCCCTAATTTCTACGTCCACCCTCAGCCCGAAAGATGGTCGTTACCGGACTGCATCTATACGCCTGGGTTCACGTGGGGATTCGTATTATGAATACTTACTGTTAGCTCGGTTTCACACCCAAGTGATTTTGCTGATCTTTCACTCGCAGAAAACAGTATCTTCAAACCGTGAGTTTCGGAACCTACTGTTTGTCGTCTTCTATGAATCAACTGTTTACAGAATCAAACTGAAGCAGTGTACCGCGAAGTAAGCTCTTGCCGCTTGTGTTAACCGACGGACCACGTCGCATCCTCACACATTAATAGCTTTATGACCATGCGATGACGGGAATCCATGATCGCCTCCTGCAAAAGAGCATTTCCAGCAAGTTGGTCTATACCGCCGAACTCGATCCGCAGGGCGGTCGTCACAGCGAATTGTTCGTGGGCAACTGCCACACTCTGATATCCCTTTCGATTCTCACCAGGACTCAATGGATAGGAATTGGAAACTTGTTCCCAAACAAGATCATCTTGTCTGTTTCCTGGGTGGCTCGCTCATGTTAGGCGCGACTACTGCCGGAGCGTTTGTAGATCGCGTCTCTGTCCCTCCATCACCGCACGAGCTTTCGGAACAGGCTAAGCGCGACTGGCTCACGGGCACGGAGCTTGTCAAGACATGTATGGCAACTCATGATACTCAGACGTATGTCATTTTTCCTGTTTCTGCTAAGGGTGTTGCGTACGCTCCTGGTCTGTTGCTTTCGTAGCGGACTTGCCGCAGAAATTGTACATTTTCGGACTCCGGGAGATAATGTGAACGACTGGTCGGGCCGGACAGACTGGTATATCAAAGGGTCCCGGTGAGGAGGAACACCTGTCGAAGCGGTCCGTCAAAGCTGATCTCTGCTCTATAAATGTCGACAGTCCGGGCCAAGCACCGTCGTTGGATGCAAGATACATTCTACGGTCCGTCTCCTTGTTCCTGTCAGAAAGTACAAACGTTGACGTATCTCATCTAGTCCAGAGACGGTTGAATCTCTTTTCCTTGCCTTTCGCCTAACAGGCGACACGTGGTACCGTGATCAAGGGTGGGCCATCTTCCAAGCGATTGAGAAACATTGCCGTGTCCCCACGGGTGGCTACGCTGGTGTGAAGAATGTAGATCAAGTTCCTGTCGAACAGGAGGACAAAATGGAGACATTCTTGATGGTAAGACTCTTCCCTCGGACCAGCGCGCGCACCCAATTCGACTCAAACATGTAGAGTGAGACACTGAAATACCTGTACCTGCTCTTCTCGGACGCGAGTGTCCTTCCATTGAGCGGTATGTGTCTCCGTCACACCGCTCGTTCTTGTGTTTGACCTCTTTCCTCAGAATATGTCTTCAATACAGAGGTGCTGTTTCTACCGACGTCCGTCGAGAGATGACGTACTGACGGGTTCCATAGGCACATCCTCTTCCGATCTTCATGCCTACCATGCCCACAGGCTTCTCATGAATATTTAGTTGACCCGTCCTGCGTGCTCTTGTCCATGCTTGTGATAGACGATTACTACCATCTACCTGCATGATATTCACTAGCCCTCCCGGATCAGTAAACGAGTTTGAGGGGTCCCTTCCCTCGACCGACGGGTTGATAAGAACTGAAATTCGAACATCCGGTAAGAAGTTCCTGTATCGTCGCCCAGTCGTGCGCTACGAACTTGGCCGCTATTGGTAGGCTGAGAATCTTGGCGTTTCAACATGACTCCACCATAGTCTATATTAATACTACAGCTAACCGTCCAAAACGCCATAGGAGGGCTAGATTAGTGAATCGACCAAGGGAACACTATCTCGTGAGTAAGGATCGTATCTAATAGTCTCGTAAAAAGATGTGGCAAGTTTGGAAGTAGATATGTATATAGTTAGAGTACCGGGAGAACAGCGGATACTTTACATCGCACTGGCGAGTGCTTGGGCGTAGGACTTGCCCTTCCAGGCAGACCCATCGTTTACACTAGCACGGGTGATGTATTCCCATGGCTCGTCAGCTTCTGCGTCGTCCAACACGATAACGGCCCGAATTGGGGGGATCACTTCAAAATCGAGCTCTGCATACGCCAGAAAGTGAATCAACAGATCAGCGATACTCGTTCCAGAATCCCATATGGGGAGCGAGAAGAGACTGCTCACGTTTCAGTTTGGGTTGTCGCGACCTTGAGATCAGATCGCTCAGCGTCAGCTCTGTGAACGGCCTCGTGCTGTCTCTCGGCGGCGCCACGTCATGTCCTTGCCCGTGCCCCTTCAAGAGGGCCCCGAGCACTCCATCCTCAGCCGGCGCCACAGACACCGACAGCTGTTCCTCGGGTTCCTCCCCATCCCAACTCTCCATGCTGCGCCTCCGCAAGGGCTTTGCCCTGCGGGTGACCTTGATTCCCAGCATCCGCACAACGGCAATCTTATCCTTGCGCTCCTTGGCAAGTGCGTGCTCCTGTCGCTCCTTGGTGCGGCGACGAGCGTGCTCATGAGCACGCACTTCTTTAGCAGCAGTACTTTCGTTCAAACGGGCGGTGGGTGCATCGTCAAGAGACTGGGTAGGCTTGGTGGAGGGTGTAGTGGACATGAGAGAGAGAGAGACAGGGATCGCTGTGTCGTGTTTATATAGGCTGCTCAGGGTGGCGTGACGGGTCCGGTTAGATGTGGGCCGTACGGCGCAGTTACAGAGCCGAATGAGCCCAGGAAGCTAGTTCGCTTGATGGGCCGAGAGACATTGCATGTCAAGCGGGATCAATTTATAGATAGATCTGGGATGCTAGGGGGGCGCTTTCGATTTCAGGTCATACACAGGACTGCAAAGGCACTGCACCTTGATAACATTAGGGCGATGCAGACAGAGTGCATAACAGGCAATCAAGCACGTGACGTTATCTTAGGTCCCACGTTTGCAGTTCACGAATACCCACGTTTGCATTCGACTACAACTCGTCAGTGTACAGTAAACACAGCACATACGTCTAGTGGATCATACAACAACATATCTCAAAGCTTCTTCCATGGAGGACTCGTGCAGTTCACGACGTTCACTTTTTAAGCAAGGCAGGAGCTTGCAGGCCAGCAGACAACCCCCTGTCTCCAGCATAGGTCACCCCCGTTCCCTGAAGTTCACCCCTGAAAAAGCGGCTTAGCACAAGGTAAACAAGGCAGTGTGCAGGGCTTACTCGATGCGCAACAGTGCATTGTACTTGGCAACGCGCTCGCTTCGTGCCGGTGCACCCGTCTTGATCTGACCAGTGCCGAGAGCAACGACGAGGTCGGCAATAATAGTGTTCTCAGTCTCGCCACTGCGGTGGGAAACCATGACACCCCAACCGTCTGACTGGGAAAGTTGCGCACTGAGAACGCGGTAAATATGTATGGCGCATGAAACAAGATAGCTAAAACGCACGCCTGAATGGACTCGGAAATAGTACCGATCTGGTTAATCTGATGATGCAAACAGTCGGCTGTTATTCTACCATCAGAACAACTGGACTACCGACCTTGAGAAGTAGACCATTGCAAGCCTTCTTCTCAATAGCGGTCCTGATGCGAAGAGGGTTGGTGACCGTCAGGTCGTCACCAACGATCTGAACGCTGCTCCGCTTCGTAAAGAGAGACCATGCCTCCCAGTCGTCCTGGTCAAAGGGATCTTCGATAGAAACAATGGGATACTTGTCAATGTAGCTGAGGTACAGATCGGCGAGTTCAGTCCCAGATATCCATTTCTGCGGGTCAGAGTTGGGATTCTTGAAGTCCAAATCGTACTTTCCGTCCTTGTAAAACTCGGACGAGGCAACATCGAGAGCGATTTTAATTTTGCCCTCGTAACCCGCCTTCTTAATGGCCTCTGTGAGAAGCTCGAGTGATTCCTCGGCACCGCCCACGTTGGGGGCGAATCCCCCCTCGTCACCGACGTTGACAGCTGTAAAGAAAAGATGGGTCAGCACAGATAAAATAATTCACGTACTGTACTAACCGTCAATACCGTACTTGGCACTGATGACCTTCTTCAAGGTGTGATATGTTTCTGTGCCGATCTTCATGGCCTCAGTGAAACTGGAAGCGCCGGTCGGAAGAAGCATGAACTCCTGGAACGCGAGCTTGTTTCCAGCATGCGAACCGCCGTTGATAACATTGAAAGCTGGGCAGGGGAGCACATAGGGAGGTTTGACCCCAGCAAGCTCGGCCAAGTGCTGGTACACGGGAACACCCTTCTCAGCGGCCCCAGCCTCAACGACTGCAATAGAGATGCCGAGAATGGCGTTAGCACCATATTTGCCCTTGTTGGGGGTACCGTCTTGTTTGATCAAGAAGTCATCGATCTCCTTTTGTTGAGTAACCTGTAGGCCAGATGCGATCAACGCAGGGCCGAGGACGTCATTGACGTTGGCAACAGCCTTGGAAACACCTGTCTGAACGTTAGCGATGCCGTTGGGAGCATAGGCTTATGTTACGACCTACCCTTCCCGACATAGTGGGCCTTGTCACCATCACGAAGTTCGAGGGCTTCGTGAATACCAGTGGATGCACCAGAGGGTACCGCAGCACGGAAGCGGCCTGTTAAAACCATGAATCCGATTCAATATACACCTGTGTGAGGGTAGCCACCTTTTGCGGTGTGGAGGTCGACCTCGACGGTCGGGTTACCGCGAGAGTCAAAGATCTGCGTGATAGTACCTCAATGTCGTGTTTGAATGAGCATACATGCAGGTTGGGTTACCTGACGCGCTTGAACTTTGGTGACTGACATGGTTGAAAGAGCAAGGACGAAAAGTATCGCCACGATCGGTCTTATAGGGACTTCACGTTGGTCGTGGGAAATTGATTATCGACGCGGTTTGTCCGACCAACAGGCCCCATCATAATCCCGCACTGCGGGAGGAAACGCACATGCAAATACAGTTTATATCAAGCTCCTAATTCCAAGTGCGGGATCCAAATGGTACGCGACGTGTCTCAGCGGCGTTTCATACCCACGCCCTTCTTGCCGACAGATAATGGCCTGGGTAATGCTGCCTTGCTACGGTTTTTGTTCTTCACATTCGCATGCGTGTAAAAGTTTTCGGCCCTTTTCTGCAATGGATGTGAACGTCACACAAACGTGATGAAAAGTGAAGTACTTTGCTAGTTTTCATTCGAGACTCTTTCTTGGGGGGCACATGCGGCTCTTCATTCGAAGAGATATTCCCTGCCAGAAGATGAGGTTGATCAATAGTGGCCGTGTTGTAAGACCCTACCTGTAGCAGGTCGTATGACTGTATTAGATTGACCCTCCTCTTCAAACACGTCATTCCATGACAGCATCGGGTCGTCATCAGCATCGGAGGTATCCTCCGACTCCCCTTGTCCCTCCTGAGGGGAGCCTTCGTCCGGTGAGGTTGCTCCGTCAGTCTCCATTGGTCTGATATCCTCAGCAAGGAAGGTGTTCTTCTGCATTATTGAGTTGAGGTTCTGTTTGACACTTACAACCTCTTTTTCTTCCTTTTCCTCCGCCACCGTCTTGGCCTTGTCTCTAGCTCTTGATTTCGCCTCAGCCATGTTAAGTTCCTCGGGTCGTTCAGGCGGTGGCACGAAAAATGGTATGCGACCTCGGACCCAATCGGTTAGTATGATTTTGGCAACACCATCCATATCAGGTTCTCCGCCTTTGAGAAGTCGCCCTTTGGTCTTCGCTAGCAAACCCAAAAGCTGTTCAGAGTCCCACCCCTGCGTCGGATCATCTGGGTTGGGAAGGGGAATGTCATACGTTCGGGAGAGATAAAGCGGTTTCACGCGTTGCATTAGTGCGGGTATGTGCTCAGACGGCGTGGGTAAGGCCTCAACGCGCAATACACCCTTGAGAACTGTTGAGGTTTGCGAATCGTGGGCGGATGTAGGCACAATGCCAGGACAGTCGATGAGATAGATCCGTCGAGTTAGTGTGATGTATTGCCACACCTAAAGGGAAGAGAATATGCTTCAGCCATCTAGCTCGGGACTGAGGGGAGTAACAAACTTTAGTTTCTCCCGGAACGGGCGCGACGCGGCAAACCTTGCCGCTTTTGAGGGTATTTATTACACTACTTTTTCCAACGTTGGGGTATCCCACAAAACCTACAGAGATTTGCTTTTTATTCGAGTGAAGCTGTGAGAATTGCCGGAGGAGTTGTATGAGAGAACCCTTTCCGAAAGAGTGATTCGGTGACGCATGGAAGGCGATTGTAGGGTATCTCGGGGTAAGGTGTTGTATGTATCTTGCCTATCAGGAGTTTACGCCTCGATTGGATGTGACACGAGCAAACGCTTACCGTTACCCAGTTTGGCACCAAATCGCACTTGTTGATAACCAAGACGACTTGTTTGTGTGCCTTTTCTTTCTTTAAATACTCTAAAATTGACTCGCACATGGTCCCGAGTGGGTCCCGAGCGTCCAAGATATGCAAGATGACGTCCGAAGAGTCTATCACCTTGTACAACTCTCCATATATGCGCCGAGAGGTTCCTTTTGCAAAGATCGGCTCGATATAATCAGCATGTACTGGTTGAAAGTCTCCGACCAGGACTTGCTGCGGGTCTGTTAAAGGCTTTTTTTAACGGGAAAAAGAGAGACATGGATGATGGGCTTAGTACCTGAAAGTCTCTTTGAGAGGTCTTCAGTTCGTTCACCTGCTGCTGCGCTAACTTTGCTAAGTTCCTCAAACGTTCCGACCTCCAATCTCGGCTTCTTTCGCTGAGCCTTGGGACCAAACGTCTCACTGAATGGCTCAGTTTCCACAATGTGCGATTGCTGGGGTGAAGTTAAGACATGTACGTGAACCGTAGGAGGGGGCATACCTTGCGAACATTTGGGTTGGCTGCGTCGTCCAGAAGTGCCATAGGGAGTTTGTTGCGGCGTAAAAGGACAGAATACGGGTCATCCTTTTTTGTAGACAGACTCGTCCTGAAGTGATCGAGCGCAGTTTGCGATATTACTCTCGTGTTGCCTGATGATTTTATCCATTCGCTTTGAGGAATCTAGGCAAAAGGCACGAACACTCGGACACGCACCAAACCACCGTCGATCAGGCTGCACACGCCCCGGTTTAACCTCGCTTTCCCCTTTCTGGAAAGGAGCAGCCTTGATAATCTGTCCGTCCCTGTCTCGGACTGCCCTTCCTCCCGTGAGCATCTTGGCTCGGGCAACTTGCTTCGCATCACGGTAAAAGTTCTCTCCTTTAACTTTTTTGAGTGATATGTTCTTGGAAGAGGAGCTCGAGCGTGTCTTGGACGAAGATCCCGCCGTGCGTTTCTTTGTTGGCGCCATGCTGTAGTGGTGCTATATGTTCCACTCTGGAGAGGAAAGATATAACTTTCCCACGATTCTATTAGGGATTAGCCCCTGAGTAGGTCACATGCATGCCCAAGCCATGGCTACCAGTACAGCCAGTGTCTACAACGTACGCATGAAACCGGTGGGGCAAGAAAGACGGAAGATACCCTTATGGTGGCAGCTGACCAAGCACGCTGATGATGAAGGATCTTAGAGGTCACACAACATGAAACCGGTGGGGCAGGCAAGAAAGACAGAAGATACCCGTACGGCGACGAGGGCGGCAGATGACCAAACACACTGATGAAGCAAAAGGCGCTGAGGTTGTCCAACAGATAAAAGGTGCACAACATAGCTCAGAGAAGATCACGCACTCCACAATGTTGCCACTCGTCCTCTATGACATCCCCTCCAAGCTCCCCGGTAACAGGTGGTCGCCTAACCCTGCGAGACCGAGGTACGGGGAGCACTGCCCTCTCTGCATTGTCGTGTCGCCTCAATGATCGTCCCAGATTCGTCTTGGGGTATAAGAAGCTTCCGTTTGAGACCATCTGGGTCGAGTATCCCGACATCGCTCCTAAACTCAAAGAGCTTGGGATGTCACCAAACAGGCTGCCAGATGGGCACGAAAAGTACACTTTGCCTGTTCTCGGCGATCCCAATACCGGTGCCCTTATCACCGATTCCTGGGCGATTGCAGATTATCTCGACAAGACCTACCCGGAGAAGCCCATTTTTCCTGACGGCTCCAAAGGCCTGATCACTGCCTTTGACGCCGCATTGGAAGCGCTGGGTGGAGCTTCATTCAGATTTAGTCTACTGCGCACGTCACAGATTTTGAATGAACGCAGTCAAGAGTACTTCATCGCTACCAGACAAGAGTCCATAGGAGCGAAAGTTGATGAATGGTCCCCGGAAGGACCGATGCGCGATGCTCACTGGGCAATCATCGAGAAGAGTTTTTATGGTTCTGCGAAGACGTGGTACGACAAGACTGGGGGGAAATGGGTGATGGGGGACACCTTCAGCTATGCAGACATTATCCTTGCGGGTCGTTCTCTTTGGTTCAAAAGGGTTTACCACGATGACGAGTGGAAGAGGATTACTTCCTTACATGACGGGTTCTGGGAGAGATTGCTAGTGGACGTGGAAAGGGAATGCAACATGGGTTAGGTGGACCAAGTCGATTGTACCGAACATACAAGTTGGCAGTACTAAAACTATGTTCCAGACTGATGTCGACATGCCGTCTCCTGCAGAACCGTCAAAACGACACTTCCTAAGCTGGTGGATGTTCTCGAGAGATCAGGACTTGCAATACGAAGTCACTGGCACTGTCATCGACGGTAGAGCGGTCAACATCGCGCAGCGTGGCATTCTCCCTTGGAAGAAAAAAACTGAGCGGTGCGGGTTTTTATACGTTCTCGGTTATTGCCTTTCCCACGGTCACCATGATCGTTCCGTCGCGCCGAATGCAGTCCGCTGCTTTATTTCATGTTCAGGTTGTCCATCGCGCAAGGCGAGTCATTCCAGCTAGTTTTCATGAAAAAAGCCTTACCCCCCCGCCTAGCTTCGCGATGCCTTGCGTCGCCAAGCCGGGCAAAACTGCACACCTCTGTGGTCTGTCGAGCCAAACCCCAAGCTCCAAAGAAGACGGTCTCGAAGCTACAGGCCAAGGTAGACCGTAGACATGCAAAGGATGCAAGTCGTCTTTACGTCGTCCTTGGGTCCGAATACAACAAAGAGGACAAGTGGATAGGGTGTGACCTTCAAAAGACCATCTTGACTCCAGAGGCTGTCTACTCTGAGGACGCAGAACCTCAAGTCTTGCAACTTTTTGATGAAAAGGTGAACATCCCATCGCACCTTAGCTTTGGGATAGGGGTAGAGGAGGAGAAGAAATTGCTTTTCGAAGAGCTCCCTACTTTGACAGTTGAGAGGGGTATCACCGGCTTTGACGAGGACGCGATAGAACGCACGAGGACGGCCGTGGCGACGGAACTGCAAAATGCGAATGTGTTCGCTCGACTGGTGGACCTTAGGAACGCGAATGCGAAAGGTCTCGCTTATGAAAATCGTAGGCGCATCATCGCGGCCTTTTCGACACATGAACAACCAAACGACACAGGTCGGCCAGAGGTACAAGGTACGAGGCCAAGCATATTCTATGCCAGCATTGACTTATCCTGATCGATAGCTGCACTACTCACATATCGGATCCGCAATTTATGGTCACATCTGCTCAACTTCCGGAAGGATGTGGCAAACCGAAGAGCGTTGCGTCAACTCGTTCATGATCGAGCCAAGGTTCTTCGGTATCTTAACCGTTTAGATCGAGATCGTTACGAGGCAGTTCTTCCGCGATTAGGTCTTGACAAGGGTAGTGTAGCGGGAGAGTTGGTTATATAGCTCTTCAGTAATCCGCCTCTTCATCCGAAATGCATAATTCTTGATTCTTAAAACCAGCGTTACGCGCCACCATAATATATTCATCCAATAGAAGAACTCTGTAACATAATGCTAGAAAAAGCGCATAAGAAGGTTTCAAGAACATAATTTACACCGAACAGCAAGCCATTAAACAGGACTGGAAAGCACACGGTTGTGGCTAGAAAAAAAAATCATCATCATAATAGTCGTCATCGAGCTCATCCTCCGAGAGCCACGAGAACCACGGATCATGGGTGTGTCTTTCACCTGGGGCAGGAACGTGTTCTGGTCTCTCCATTGTGAGAGAAATCTTCAGACGGGATGCGTGTGCTCCGCCACCCAGAAGAGCCTCATAGTCTTGATAATAGTCTTGGTTTTCCTGCGGTTCTGAGATGGAATGCCTGAAAATTCATGGTCAAACCATGCACATGTTAAATGAAGTTGTTGGCGTACATCAAATTCAGATGAGTCTTCATGTTAGAAAGGTTCAAGCATTCCGTTTCGGTTGGTAGATCCAGACAGTGAGCACAGAGCCAAACCACTTCTCCGGGAGGATCAGTGTTTGCGCCATCCAGCGCTGAGCTATGTGAGACAACGGTTGAATTGGCCTGACTAGCGGTATATTGATTAAAGACCTTGGGCGCGAGTTCATCGTCAATCAATTTCCATTCAGTGTTTGTTCTGCTTGGGTGGAAATAACAATTGTGAGCGACCTGATTAAACATCAATCTCCATCTAAAAACAATAAAGAATCAGGATGAAGCTTACTGCCGCGCGCCAACTAAAGACGGATGCCTTAGCCTGGTCCCGCTCGTCATTGGACCACTCAACGCATTCTAGACAGGCCAACTGATGATTCAATTGATCCATCTCAACGGCTGTTATCGTCTCGGGATTTTGGTCACATATCGTAACAACATTAGCAGCCATTTTGCCGGCCTTCTCATCCACCTGAAGGAGGTGGCAGGTCCATCGAGTGCGGTTACCCATAGGATAGTCGTACTGCTTAGTAGGATCTCCGCTAGGATTGTCCCAGTTAAACCCATGCTGCTTCGTCAGGCAACGATGTCCTAGGACCTTGGGGAAGAAAAGCGGATTTGACCTCAAACGCAAGCGGTGAGGGCTTAAACCGAAGCCCCAAGAATCGAAAAAATCGTCCTCTGAGGTAGTTTCAGTATCAGTTGAAATCACTATCATAGGGATCAAACGAGATACCAAACCGAGAGTTGCAACACTTGCAACTGAAGACAGTAGTAGCTAATGAAAGATCTTGGATGATCCGGTCATCATCTGGAACGGAAGGCTCAATATCTTTCGCCTTCCCCTTGCCCATGGGATCTGCAGAGGGACTGGGTGTACAATCCGTCGTCGTGACTTCATCCGAACAACTGACTTCGGGCCTGTAGGAATATAGTGAATCCTTGACCTTCTGAACAAGTGACCCGAGGATCCGAGTACGCCATTCGCCAATCAGCTCATCCATCTCCTCTACGATTGAGGCGAATGTGTTTTCCGTCACTTGCACCTCTGTAGGAAGCTCAAGAATTTCGAGAACCTGGGAGATGGCACAAAAGTCCATAGGCTCAGGCATGACATCTGTCATGGGGAAGTGTGAAATCTTGTAGGCGCGAAGTATGGATACCGCAATTCTCTTGCGTGAAATGACCAAGGCCTTGCGCTCGCGCTCAAGGCGTTGGGCTTTCATCCGTTCCATGAAACTGACCATCTCGCCTTGGATGTTGGTCCAAACTAGGATAAGTGAGATCAATGATGCCCTCCAGAGCAGGAGGCAACATACTACGAGGCGTCAAGCGCGCTGGTTGCTTGACGAGTTTGTGGTGAGACAAATCATCACGATAGGGGATCTGCGCGATCTCAGACCCCCAACCGAGCTCCGTTAACTTTTCAATAATTCTACGTGACCTGTTGAGCTCGCGTTTCAATCAACTGCACAAAAGCCTCACGCATCCTTTCTTTTGCGTCGGAACTCGTCTAGTTGCTCCGAACGGTCTTTAGCCTGGTTAGCGGCCCAAACTTCGAGCAAAGCACCGTGCTATCAGATTTGTCATCCATGATAAGCTACGCGTGCTATGTGAACTAACATTACCTTTTCCATTTGAAAGACCAACGCTTGACGTTCCTTAACGAACTTGTCGCGTTCTTCGGGGTCAGTGAACAACGCCCTCTTCGACTGAAATTCGAGCAGATCTTTGGAATAATAGGAAGGGCGTCCTCGTTCTGGGTAGGAACATGTGGGCACAAATGAATAGGGCATAACTGTCACTCACTGCCGTATTTACTGGGCACCGCCTTGTATACGGACCCACCAAGAAAAAGTGAGTAATCTTCTACCATGCTGTGAAACCAAAATGAGCAACTACACGTAAACAGAAAAGATAATAGTTACCACTCCTTGGCGCATTTAGAACAGATGCGCCGCCCAATCCGCCAGTCAATTGATCGAATGTTCGGCGACAAGCATTCCTAGAAGGTGGTCAGGGGCCCTGATGCAAGAATAGAAGAGAATAAATCCAACATGGCAATGTGTATCAAAAACGAGGTTTGCAAACTGGGGCTCGCTCATGTAAGGCGGACAGTCCGGCAAATCGGGCATGTTTTTGCGCGCGGCTATCCAGACCGATACGGAGGAACGATGCATGAGCAAATATCTAAACTGCTTTGTGGTGCGTGCAAGACGCAACAAATCGAGTGGCATGAGATGTCCAAATATCTAAGTCACAGACGGTCCGCGGAACACACGAGAAATAATAGTTAGGGGCGTACCTCAAACAAGATATCCATGGGCAATTCCATGAGACCAGCGAGTCTGCCTACAACTCGGCCCCATCTGGGCTTCTTAGTCTTTGTTTGATCAACCTCCACTCTATCGAGCCTATCCGAAACATACTTCCTCTTCTTCGAGGCCGAGTTAGCGACAAGAGCGGCGACTCTGCGCTTCTTGACGTTATCGTCTGGCGCTTGTGCGGCCCCGGCTGTCTGAGACTGAACTCGTTTCCTGGAAGTCATCACAATCTATAGTGGTGTCACCAGATTTCAAGTTCAAATGATGGTGGCAGGAAAGAAGGAGGAAACCGAGCGGAATCCAATTTGCACTGGGACCACCCCTTCACTGAGTTTTCCCCGCGGCAATTGCCGCCACCGACGCGTCCACACAACACGTGAACTTGACACCACGACCGCATTGACCAGAACAAGCCAAGCTGAATTGGGCATCAACGATGGCAGCGGTGAACATACAGCAACTGTTAACAGATACCCTCAGCACCGATTCCAATATCAGGATTGCAGCAGAGCTCAAGCTTTCAGAGGTACTCCAACACCCAGGCATGTCCCCTCGTCGTAGCTGACCGACCCAATATCAATCTGATGGAATCTTGACGCGTTTTCAGAGGCGGGGTTGGTGCTGTCTCAACTCGCACTTACCCAAGACGCGAGTCTTTCGCTTCGACAGATAAGTTCTTCGTCCCTTTATCCCTTGCTCTCAGACCTCGCCTGACTGTCGTGTATCTTATACTCTGCGAGCATTATCCTCAGAAAGTATGTGACCGAACGATGGTCTCCCTACTTTCCCCAATTCAGGGGAAACGCGCCATCCGTCGAGGTAGATCTATTCTCCTCACGTGTGATCTCAGTTGACGTCCCTGCAGATCAAGAGACAAATTCGTCAAGCTGTCTTTGATGGGCTCTCTGACCCAGATCGAAAAATAAGATCACTTAGCGTTTGTAATCGCAGTACTTTGTCTGTCCATGAACCTGACACTATGCAGGCCCACGTGTTGTCCTCAATCGCATCGTGTGACTGGCCAGATGAATATCCAGAGCTGCTCAATGGTCTTATTGAACTGATTTCGTCTAGCTCTTCTAATTCTGTCCATGGTGCAATGCAAGTATTGTCCGAGTTCATCAAGTCAGATCTCACAGAAGATCAAATTCTTCCTGTGCTCCGTCAATTGCTTCCAGTACTCCTTGCTATTTTGAATGATGCGCAGGTGAATTCATTCTTGTGACTCAACTTCACATAATTTAATATTCTATCAGCAGCACAGCCCAGTGACTCGTTCGCGGAGTATCTCTGTTTTCTGTCAATGTATCACTGCGCTCTATATGGTGAAGGAGCAACATCCCCAAGCTGTGAAGGAAGCCACAGAGAATATTCTCCCTGTTTGGCTTGACACGTTCAAGGAAATCCTAGGACATCCGATCAACGATATCCTGATTCAGCCCACCTGGGATGGGTTGACTGTTAGCATTCAAGTTTTCAAAGTGAGTATATGTACCAGTATGGCAGCATAGAGTTGCTAACATGTACTCGGATCTGTAGGCATTAGACATTATAAATACCGCGTTCCCTCGCGGGCTGAAGGCTTACGTTGAATCATTCCTAGACTCTTCGCTTTCCTATCTCCAGAGCGCCTTCCCGGCCTATGAGATTTACTATATCAATGCAACTGAATCGGTACCTGGTTCACGTGAAGATGAAACTGTCGAACTTCCTTATCTTATTTGCCCCCTGCTTGATCTCGTCTCCAATATTGTGCGCGGGGGAAAGGCGAAAAATTGGCTTGACCCCCAGGGTCAATCACAAAACCTTACACATCTAGTTGGTTTGATTTTCCAATTCGCTCATATGACCGCGGAGGACGTGGGTGCTTCTCATGTCTATATTATTGGTTGGCGTTGACGGAACTTGCGCAGGCAGACACCTGGGCAATCAATGCAAATGCTTTCGTTGCTCAAGAGGAGGATGAAACCGAGACTTATGGCATTCGAGTCGCCGGATTTGGGTTACTGAATGTGCGAGACCACCTTTAACTCTACCGTACTGATGCGATATTCAATATACAGACTATCTTGGATCGCTCTCCGGCACAAGTTTGCGTCACTTTCCAGGACAACTTGCAGAAGGTCATAGATTCATGTCAAATCACTCGAGAAGCAGGGGTGGCATCTTGGCAAGTGTAGCTTAGCATTGAATGGATGATCGGCTCGTTCATAAGGACAGGTGGAAGCCTTTAGAAGCCAGCCTCGCGGCTATTGGATCTCAAGCAGAAGGCATTCTCAACTGCATCGACGATGAACAAGATTCTGGCCGCCAAAAACCCCTTGATATCGAGCAACTACTTGCTAATGTCATACCTTCCCTTCTTAACCAAGCTGGTGAGTAGATTTGTATAAATCCTTTTTCTATGACCGACGTTGTCTGGTAGAATTTCCTTTCTTGCAAGGCAGGGGGTTCGTTTTCGCGAGTCAGTTCGCCAAGCTCTTGCCCCTGCGGATGGCTGGGCAATATATGGAGGCGGCGATGCACGTAATCGAATCAAATTTTTCCAGCATCCCGGTCAAAGTCTCTGCGGTAAAAGCAGTACACAAGTGAACTAATTTCTACGGTCATTTACGTGAGACACTCACACAAATTCCCTCCAGCTTCTGTCAGGGGGCTGAAGACTCTGCTTTGAAGCCATATGTGGCGCGGATTGCCCAGGACCTCGGCCCTTTCCTGCTTCTGACTACGGAAGACACCCTATCTTTGGTTTTGAGCACAATGTCGGTTGTACTTGATGTCGACAAGGCATCATGGCTTACAGCTGACTTGGCGAATTCGCTTGTGCTGGCGACCTTGGAAGTGTGGACGAAGAACAACAAAGGTTCGTCCAGGCAAGCAAAGAGGGTGATTACATGACAATCAACGATACCATTGTTAGATCCCATCTTCCTCTCAATTTTCACCGATATCCTTGCCTCACTTGCGAAGTCGACCGCTCCAGGCGTATACGAAACCGTTGTAAAGCAGGCTCTGCCAACCCTCTGCACCTCGATTACGACGGCAACACATGAGGAATCCTGGATTGCGAGCTCAGCGATCGATCTCGTCTCGAGTCTCGTTCGAGGAGCTCCAGAAAGCGGTCTTGGAGATGGTTTCTTTGCACTTCTCGCCCCAAGTCTCTTTGATTGTCTTAAAAATGCGGAGGACAGAGACGTGTTACAGGTACGTAGCTCCCGCGAGCCGACCAGCAATTCGCTCACGAGCCGTGCAGAATGGTCTCGTCTGTCTCACGCTGATTGTCCGAAAAGATTGTTCCCAAATTTTATCATGGCATGATCCCTCCGGACAGTCCGGCCTCGGTCACATCCTGAAACTGATCGCCAACCTCCTCCAAAATGAGGATGAATCAGGTGGTCTTGTTATCGGTGATCTTATTATTCACCTTCTGCGTCGCGCAGGTGATGCTGTGCTTCCTGTACTACCCGAACTCCTCCACGCAATGGTGCAACGAATGCTCACAGCCAAGACGGCTACGTTCTTGCAGAGCCTAATAATTCCGTTTGTATTTTTGATATACAATCAGGCCAGTACAGTGGTGGGCATGCTTGAGTCGACAATTGTGCAAGGTCGTTCCGCCCTGGATATCCTAATCCAGACGTGGTGCGAGAACGCGGAGACCTTTCAAGGTTTCTGGCCAACGCGGATCAGTACTCTGACCCTCTCTCAGCTCTACGCGTCCGGCCGGCCCACACTACAAAATTTGATAGTCAAAGGAGACATCATTTTCAAACCTGAGGCAAAGGGTGGTGAGTACGTTCACTTTGCCTAGCGCCAGACTATGTATCAGGTTTTAATTATCGTCCTTTGTGATCCTGCTGTGGCAGTTATTATGACGAGATCTCGGACGAAGACAAGTGCGTGTAGCTTCTATCGTTCTGTACCTTGCTTTCTTGGGAGATGCGAAAATCAGAACGTGGTCCTCATCTATCGTCTTCTCATTTTTATAGGCCCTCACGAGTTCACATCCGTGAAGTTTCCTGTCAAAGCACTCAAGCTGTTAGTACATGATCTCCGCTCGAGGTCTGAAGCGGTCTCTTTTCCTGGTGAAGAGGGATTCGTAGACTCCGACGATGAGGACGAGGAATGGACGGAGGAAGAGCAACAACACCAAGGGTTCAAAGAGGATGAATTTGCCTTCCTCTCTGATATGCTTGGTCCTCGCGGCGCCAATCTCGATAACGATGACATCTTTGATGAGAGTGACGACGAAGATCTCAAGAATGATCCCATATCCCAGATCGATGTGAAGGTATGCATCCCTACCTATCAGGGTCGATAGGCATGACATCGGTGCTGACAATGTGCAGGAACATATCGTCACGTTTTTCAAAAACTGCGCGGCAAGAAATGTCAACAACTTTGCTGCGAATGTCGACCAGCTGTCCGCTGAGGAGATTCTTGTCGTACGCCAGCTCGTAGGACATTGACCCGCCACGTTCCATGCATCACTTTTTATGCGCCCGAATCGGGCTTGCATTACTCCAAGAATGTACTTCTATTGTCGGAAAACCCATTGATCCTGCAAAGCAATCCAACTCGCACGATAGCCTGAGACCAGACGCACACATGACACACCTGTTCTCCGATCACGTCAGGTAACTCAAATGAACGTATGCGGTGTCCAACAAGGGCCCAGCAACTCCAGGCCCCACAAACAATAGCTACAAGGTTCAGAAAAAACAGTTTGAAGACCATATCACAAGTATAAAGTGAAACTTGACCACCAGCCATTGAAGCTTTTTATAAGGCTCCCAGCTTACCTATATACCTATAACTAGCATATGTATACTATACTGCCCAGGACACTGAACCATAAGTGTTCAGCATCATTATCTTTTGGTGTAACAGTCTTAGCCAGTGGGCAGTCAGACTGTTTACACTTTTATACTAGAATGTCCCCATTCAAAGGCAGGTCATGTGTGACATACACACACAACCATTACAGGACAGACACAATTTAAATCAAAGTACAGAATAAATAACATAATGACACATATATTTACCCCCAAGAATGAGCACTGGACCTGTACAACACTGTGCTGACCTTCTGTCCATCAAATATGTGACGGGACCCCTCTCAAGATCGCTCCGGTGATGTACGAGTCCTGACACTCATTGGAGAGGTCTTCGAGCGTTTTTTGGTTTGTTTCTGGGATGAGCAGTGTCGACAGGATGCCGGTTGACATAACAAAGGAAAGCCCCCCCAGGCTACATTTGGAACGAGACGTTCTCAGCGGGAGCCCAGGAGAGCATGGCCATACTCACACGATCTGCATATCCTTGACGTTCGTCAGTAGTGACCGGCCAATCGCGAGCTGTGCAACCACCGCGCCAATTTTTCCACATGCCGCGGAAATGCCGTACGCGGTGGAGCGGTACCGGGTGGGGAACACTTCTCCCGGGATGATGAAGGTAGTCGTGTTTGGGCCAAAATTCTGAAAGAAATTGGCGAGGCAGTACAGAAAGATAAAGGCGTGCTGCCCCGCACTTGTGGAATTGAGGGGAACGTAAGCGAAGGCTGTGGAGCGGGATGAACGTATGAACGGAGAGACAACGTAGCATATACCCATGATCAAAAACAGGACGGTCAGAACAGTGAAGCCCATGAGTTGGATAGACTTGCGGCCCCATGAATCAATGAAGAGGAAAGACACCCAGAACCCAGGGATGAAGCCAGCGATGGCCAATACAAGGGTTCCAGTGCAGATTCTGAACAAACTCTCGTAGACATCATTGGGGTTATTGCCTCGGATGCTACCAAAGTTGCTGTACGTCAAGATGGCGGTACTATTGAGGGTAAGACCGTAGAAAGGAATCTAAAATATACATATCTCAGGACATACATGCAACCACGACCGAGATGGTGCTCACGTCGAGCGCGAACCACGAGTAAGCTGTACCGATGAGAACCTTTAGGTTCTTCCACTTGGAGAAATGCTTGCAAAAGTCTCGAAGGGAGGCGCGGGGTGCCACGACGCGTTGCTCCTCAACAAGGTACATGGACATAGAGTTTCGGCCGACTGAGAGAGCCTTGGTGATGTCATAAGTTGCCCGAGTAATGTTGCGCTGAATGTCCATGGTGAAACGGGGGGTCTCGGGTATGGTGAAGCGGATACAATATGCAATTAGCCCAGGAATGCATCCCAGGCCAACGACAAGACGCCAGACAGAGTCAACCGGATTAGAACTAGTACTGGGGTAATCACCGTTGCGAATAGCATCTCTATAAGCAACGACAATGATCGATCCGACAACACTAGCAGCTAAGGGGTAGCTAATTATAAAATGATGCATGAAACAAGGCATGGGCGCACCGAGTTGGCCCCAGCCTTGGGAAGCGAAAACCGCGGTCATGAGACGGCCTCGGGTTCGGATCGGAGCAAACTCAGACATCATGATGGCACTTAGAGGGTAGTCGCCTCCACACCCGATCCCCATCTAGTAGGCTCGTGACACCATCACAAGAGCTCCAAAAAGAGTGTCGAAGTGCTTACGATAAATCGCCAGACGATAAGGACACCGAGCATGCTAACAGCGTCCGCAGAGCCAGCAAGTGCCTGGCCAAATGTGGCGGTGACCATAATGACAAGCTCAGCGCCATCTTTAATGGGAGAGTTTGGGAGGGAGTCGGGTAGGTTACCAGTTGATCACTCACAAATTCGCTTACGACCGAAAATGTCAGCAAGCCATCCAAACAGTACCTGGCCAACCAGGGTGCCAATAGGTGTGGCAATTTTGAGACCCGTTGACTGCCAGGGACTGAGGCTGCCTGTAAGGGCAATAGGTACCAAAGAAGGCAGGAGAAGGGAATGGGTGGTTTACCATCTTCACCACCGATAACATAACCCAACATCGATGCAATGATGGTAATAGCGAACATATCATAGCTAGAGAGTGTTCAGAATATCTCACGGAATAAATGAGGGAACTTACGCATCGGTAAAGAATCCGGCAGCTGAGACGAAACATATCTTTACATGGGCCCAACTGGGGGATGGATGAATGGGGGGAAGCAGAGACAAGAAATGCCATACGAAAAGTGTGCATGGTCGATTCTTTCCAGAGCGATCCGACGGCGTTCGTTGAGAACAGCCACCTCGTCAGACCCATGCTTCTGAAATTGGGGTCTCGAGAGAAAACCGAAGACCCGCTCAGCGTCGCCAACCATCCGAAGCTGTGACTGTGGAAGCGAGAACGAAAGTGTGGACGGAGGAAATAAGGATGATGATGCTTATAACTCGTGATCATACTATTGTGACCGAGAGTGCACCCTGCTAGTCTGATGATCAATGATTGGTGTACTATCCACACATTCGTGCCAAGTGGTCTGATCACCTCACCTTGTCAAGACTTGTCAAGGATACCAGGGCCGTGAAGTGACGCTGTTGTTCAGGCACCATCCAAGTCGTGAGTGCACTTGTCCACGGGTTGTCTCAAGGTCACCGACCCGGGCAGGGCTTGGGCCTTTTCATCGGTACTTGGGCGGGCGAAGCATTGAAAGCCTAAATGGCTGGCGTGGGTAGGACTCCCACACCGCGGGTGGCGGTCTTGATTGGCAACAGACTCGTCGGGAAATTCACAGCGCCCACGCCCCATTTCCCTCGCCTTCGTCACTTCATCGTGTTTACACCAAAGTAGACATATGCCGCTTGTACTCTTCCCATGTTGGATGAATACAGTCAAATACTCTGTCAGTCACTACGGTGTTACTGTCGTATGCGTGCTTTCCGTCTTACCACCTTGAAAGGGGGGCATACAGCACACACGATTGCAAAAGAGTTCAGACGTGAGTACTCGAAAAGCGTGTAAGCCTCCCAAGCTTACCTATAGGGACACTGAACCATAATGTCATTGCCTTTAACGGTCTTAGTAGCCGGCGGGTGGTCGGACCGTTTTCCAGTCTGAACCAACCACACGCAGGGCTACTTCTTACTTCGTTTAGGAGGACTTGCAAAAGATTCCACAATCCAGAGTATTGCGCGGGAGTCATGACTGCTATTATGAAGGTGTCTCATCCAAGTTGGTTGCTACTCTTTATCGGCTCACCGAGCCCAGTCTGCGCACTACCGTAGGCCGAAATACTACTCTTCCTCGTAAGCGTCAGATCGACCGTGTCATAGTGTTTCTACCCACATTGCC